>RJWH01003795.1:0-133807 GCA_004363575.1 Solenodon paradoxus | reverse complement strand
CCCCCCCCGCCATCATCTGTCTCTCTGTGTCCCTCTTTCCCTCCCTGACCCCTCCCTTCCTCCCTTCCCCTCCCTCCATCCCTCTCTCCCTCCTTTCCTTCCTTCTTTCCTTCCTCCTATCATCCTTCCTTTAGTTCCTTTACTTCATCTCTTAACACATATTTATGGTTTGACTACTTTGTATAGGACACTTCTAGGTACCAAGAATAGAGCTACAAGCGAAAAGTCCTCAATCTTAAGGACATGAACCATGAAACTAATGAAATTTAAGCTTCATGCACCTCATCTATATGAACTTTTTCTAAGACCCCAAGGGTGGTCATAGAAATAAGTTCACCTGGTTTATATATTTTAACATTTTTATAAAATATGTAGAAGTAAAATGTTTCAGTTACAATTGGTTAAGAATGTTGTCTCTTTCCATATCAACTTTTCTATCATCACCCTTCCTCTCATGTAAGAAAATTAAGAGACAGAGGGTTTGGGGAATCCTTCTATGAACAAACTGAGTTAGGAATGTATCCGGATTGGGCACATGCACATGCCAAATGCAGTTATTTTTGTATAAAGTTATTCAGTTGTTTTAATATAGAAATGGCTTCCAAGAATATTCCCACTGTCTACTGTGCTGCTCTGTCTACCATGTGACACAAAGGTCCAGGTCCAGAGGACACATCATGAAATAAAATAAGTCCTACAGTGGCCAGTTCCAAAAGTTTGCAGATCAATAAGAAATAAGAACTGAAACACACAGAGCCTAAAACTGTTCATATAACATTCCTCCAGTCATCAGACAAATATAATTATTCACAGAGAATTTGAACAGACATTTATTCAAAGACATAAAAATGGTTAAAGGTTGTGAAAAGATGTTCAACACAAGGGAAATACAAATGAAAACCATAATGACATATAACATCATACTTCTTAGGGTGATTATTTGAAAAAAAAAAGTGAAGATGTGGAGAAACTACAACTGTTGTGCACTGTTGATAGAGATGTAAAACCATGAAAATAGCACAAGGGGCTGCTCAAAAAGTTAAGTATAGAACTACCATATGATCCAGCAATTCGGCTTCTGCATACGTATCCAAAAGAATTGAAAACTATTTCAAAGAGATATTTACACTCTCATGTTCATTGCAGCACTATTCACAATAGCCAAGCTATGGAAACAACATAAATGCCCTTCAATGGATGAATGAATAAAGAAAATGTTTCTACACATATAATAGATATTATTCAACCTTTCAAAGGAAGGAAATCCTGTCATATGCAACAATATGAATGAAACTTGGACATTACGCCAAGTGAGTTAAGCGAGTCACATAATGACAAATACTACATGATTCCACTTAAATGAGGTATCTAAAGCAGACAGATTTGTGAAAGTAGAAAAGTGGTTCCCAAGGGCTGGGGAGAGAAGTTAATGGGGAGCTGCTGTTCAATGGGTATAGGGTTTCAGTTATACAAGAAAAAATTCTAGACAAAAATTCTGCTGTATGTGCATATGGTTAACAATACTACACTATCTACTTAAAAATTTAAGAGGGTAGATTTCATTTTGTATTTTTTATTATATTTAATTTTTTTTCCAAATAGTAGTTAAATGCAATTTCCAGTTTTCCTGGCATTGCAACCCCAATTTAATCTTATTCCCTGGAGTCAACAGCACCTGCCAAATGATGCTCCTAATTCAAAGATCTGGGTCCCAGGCTTCTGGGGAGCCTCCTCTGAACCCAGAGTTTCCAGTATGATTTGAGCAGCATCTCTTCCTCGGAGACCTGAGTTATAGCTAGTGATGAGACAGATAGGGAAAAGTATGGTAGACTTGCCCCAAATGCATGTCCAGCTGTAACTGATCTCTGCCCTCATTTCAGGTCCTAACACCATTACTAGAATCAAGCCACCTGCCTTAGATTGCTTAGCGCATCACTTGCTGCCTAAGAGGGACATTATGTAATACGTGCATATTTTTAGTTCCATAGGTATTTTCTGTCTTTGGAAGGAGACAGAATTACTGGATGCACAGTGTACCTCACCTCCAAAACTGGTGATCTACCCTGTTAATTAAGAACCCCCAGACTCCAGAAGTGGGGTACTCATTAAAGGTCCTAGCCTCCATGCCTAGGCCCTTATTATGCACATAGCTATCTCTTTCTCAGTCTCTTTTATATGTGATTTCTGCCGTAAAGTCTTGTCTGAGGAATGCTCACAAACATGCTTACAATGCTCCAAGAGGCTACCAGACCCTTGAGTAATACTGTTTCTAGGTTTTAATAATTCCAGTCTTTTCCCTTTATTCCCTGTTTCCGTGATACCTTGGAGGATTTTTTTTAACTTTCATCTACATAGTTAATATTTCTTTATATTAAATTCTTACTAATAACCGGTATAGTTTCTGTCTTCTGAACTGACCTCAGACTGATAGAGAAATTACTAGAAGTGGTCCCAGGAAACAGACCTAAAGGATAGGATTTAGGGAACAGTTTATTTTTGTCCTTCGACTTGAATGTAGTGCTGAGCTCCTTGCTCTTGGGAAGTGAATGCTGGTGACCCATGTCATGCAGAAGTATCATGATTAATTGAGTCATTGTTTGTAGTTGATTGTGATGAAGTACCTATTAAAACAAATACCTTGGAGCATGTTCTTGCTGCATGTGACTGTTATCAGAGTAATAATGTCTATGAGGACTGTGGTGCGGGATAGACTCTTCTGAGAGCATTAAAACATAGAATCAAACTGGAGTACTTACACTCTTTGCTCAAATCATCAGAGAACAAAGAGATTCTATCACAGCCCTAAAGGAATTTCTCATTTCTTATCACCACAGGGTTGAAACTGCAAAAATTGAACAAACATTTTATTGTTCTACCTACAGTTGAATTTACAGCCTTGCCAGGTCCTTATGTAGAAGTTAGGAAAATGATAGGGAAAGAGAAGGATCCTAAAGCTGGGAATGGGGAGACATTTGCTTGGCATTAGATCACGTTCAGAACTTTGAATTTTCAAGTCACTTTGAGATTCTTCTACCAGTGGACGCAACTTGCTCTCCTGTATCTGTATTCCCTGTAAACCTTTCTTTGCTTAAAAACTATTTACTATAGACATAACTAGGGCCAGATAGTAGCATATACCAGGAAAATAAGTACAAAGTCAGACCCAGGAGGAAGGAGCTACAAATACAAATTGCAAGATTTCCCTAATTTATATCAATGTAGACCTGAGAAATGGATTTTAAGAAAGATATACAATAACACTGGATTGGGATGGCTCTGATACATGACCAGAGGCTCTGGATTTAATGTGCTGGCTCATGCAAATGGAAATGTAACACTTTAATTTGTTGGTTGACTGAGTGGGCTCCAACTTAATGAGATACCAGAATGTCCTCCACTGTAATGTAGATGAAAGAATGCTGTGTCTAGAGACATAGTTGGAATGTCTTTATCAAAAATAACCTCCACACCTTCCCCCCAACTACATTCTGAGAGGATTCAGAGGACACTTCCATCACCAACATGTTCAGAAACACATTTGTGTAGAGACCATATATACCCTTGAGAAGTTCTGTCATGGCTAAAAAGTCAGATATAATGACTGGAAATTTCACTATGGAGGTGGGCTCCCAATTAATAGAAAAATTGGAAGTCCTGGAGTATCAATAGCAAGTAGCAGCTTATAACCAGCAAAGATGAGGTGGGCTTATTTAACATAAAAGGAAAACAGTAATATAGTAGTAATATTTAAATCCCCAGGTATCTTTGGCGATGGCTAATTGATTACAATGTCCCTGAGAATGTAATAGAGTGGCAGCCTATCAGAACGGTGCTTAATGTATATAATATAAAAAACAGACCTGGCAGCAAAAAAATCTGACTTACATTTTTGAAATGAAGAGTCGCAGTCTCTCAGTTTCCAGACATAAATCAGTTTCCAGAATCAGAGCCCCTGCGACTGAAGGGTAAGTCAGGTCTCCTTGTGTAAGGCCTTGTAATATGGCACAAATGTGTACTGCACATCTTCCTCTGAGTCTTTCTCAAAGATTAAATCAGCAGTTTGATGAACTGGTGGTCAGCAGTTTCAGAGGAGGGGTGCACTGTCCATCTAGACATTCATTCTATCTCCTTCTTGGTGGGTCCAGAAAATACTAAGGTCTCAAAATGCATATTTTACATAATGTTCCTTCTCGTTTGCTTTCTATCCAGAGGACTTACATCGTTTAGTTGGTCATAAATCTTCAGAGGACTCGGTAATCCCTTGGGCCAGTCTGCTAAAGATGAGGCAGCAAATGGTGTGCCAAGCAATCTCAAGGCATGTAGCTTGATTATAGTGATGTGGTTGGGACTTGGAATGAGGATGGGGGCCAGTCACAGCTGGATGTGTGTCAGGGACAAGAAAGCAAAGCCCACCATACTTTTGTTTATCTGTCTCAAAACCAGGGACTTATATGAATCATGTGATAATTGTTATTTTAGTTCAAATTTGAACATATTAAAACCAGTAAGTTAGCAGACCCATTGTATGCTTATTTAATCAGTTCTTTGTTGTCTAATTAGAAGATATATATTTTTAGACATAATATATGTAATTGGAAAAATCTTCACATTGCCTCTGATCCACAGAATAAGCACCATAATAGTAAAAAGAGGAAGTCTCAGGAGGTTTCCCATTCTATCAGGACAGAGCATAAATAGGAATAGCATATCTTTAAAGGAATTGTAGAGATTAGTACTATCGTCAAAGACCTGGAAAGGTATGAGTGGTAACACCTATCACATTTTTATTAAATCACCTACTTGTCCAATACAGAAGGCAGATCTTAACATGGTAGCTGAGGGTGATTATAAACTTAATCAGATGACTCCAATTGTAGTTAATGTTCCAGGTGTAGTACTTTTACTGGGGCAGATCAATACTCCATCTCCTGACAATTGATATGCAAATATTGACACAGCAAATTTTTTTTACCCTCTATATTAGTTTATAAGGGTCAAGTGAAGCAGCTTAACTTCGTACACAATAGGATCACTAATAAATACATCATCACGTCTTGCCTCAAGTTTACAGCAAATCTACTCTCTGTCTTAATATATACACTACAGAGATCATCTTAACATTCCCAAGCAAAATCAACGGTCCAAATACATTGATTGAATTATACTGACTGGACAATAAGTATTTTGGATGGATAAGTAAGATGGAGGATCTCAGTTGGTCAAGACTTATTAATTTAAACAATAAGGAACCATGGAAGATAAGCAGTTTGCAAGGGGTTGGTGGAATAATGATAAATTTAGTTTAAAACATGTTAAGGAGACTCAGATAGAGTTATCCAAGTGAAGATGTTTAGATATACTAATCTGGAGCTCAAGCGACTATATATGATATAGATATGGAAAGCATTGGTAATGTAAATTATAATTGAAGTCATGGGAAAGTCTGTATTTTTCACGCCTAGTTTGATGTCTAATGTCATATTTGTGAATGGGTCATGAATGACTTTGACTTCAATAGATTGCTGTTCCTTTATTCTGGTTCTTCTTCACAGAGTTGTAAACACTAAAATTGGTTATTGAAGGAGGTAATGGCATTGCCTGAACTTCTTATAAAGCAAGTATGCCCACTTACCCCAGATGAGGCAGACTCTCTGGTGGAGAACAGACTAAGAGCTGAGCAGACTGGGGCCAAATCAATACAGAGTCAGTTGGAGCTGTGGGACAGAGGCATGCCTAATACTCCCTCTTGGCTTCTGTTTTTCTGTTTAATGTCTCACCACACCTAATTCCTAGAGTAGTAAGAATGAAGTGGGTTAATGAATTACAGTAGCAGCATTGTGTCAGGTTCACCACCAGTAGTCAGTAAGTTCTTTCTTTCAGATCTGACACAGCGAAGTATGAAGCACTGTGGAGAAGTTCCATACTCTTTGGTTCTAAGAATTTAAAAAGCATTGTTCAAATAAAAAAGCCTTCCCAACTCCCTGGATATAAAGTAATCAGTGCTACAACACAGAAGGTCATCGGGTCTGATCTAGGCTGACAGTCAAATAAGAAACTAGTGAATGGAGGAGACACCAATAAAGTCCTAAAAATATTAATCACACACACAAGTGTGTGTGTGTGTGTGTGTGTGTGTGTGTGTGTATAAATATGTGCATATAGGAGTCACACCGTTGTGACCCAGTAGCTAAGGTACAGGCCATGTAAAACCCAAAGACCTGGACTTGAGACCCAGGGTTGGGGAAAAAGGAAAAAAGAAAACAGGATACAGGCTACATAAATTCCAGTATAAAAGAGTGCATCAAAGGACAGGGAGAAACGTAGGGAAAAAAAAATATGAGTCAAGTATACCGAATCAATTTCCCTCGTGGAGAAACAGGATAGGTAAAGCAATGTTTTGATTAAAAGGACATGATTTAATTATGAAGATTTTTCTGCCAGTGACTCCACTAAACAAAATATAAAATGTATCAACCTATGATGTCACCTTTTCCATACAGATCTGCTTATCAATGAGGACATTTACATCTACTCTTTCTAATTTTACATATTTTTAGGTATGCTTCAATCTTTATGCAATTTTATCAAATAATATATATGCCCCACATAGAATTCTTTGGTTAATATTGCTCAGGTAGAAAACAGATCATAGTACCTAAATGTCTAAAAATCTATTAAAAACTCTACAAGGGTGTCAGCACCTATCCTATCCTTATGGGCACTTCTAAGAATACTTGACTCCATTAGACTTCACAACATTTTACCAGAGGCCAGTCATTACTGGTGTTGAGAAAAACCAACACAGCTCTTGGTCTACGGTGGGTCGGTTTTAACACATATTTGTTAATAATTAACATACTGATGCTGTGAAAATCAAGAGCAGTTGCTTGCATCAGTACTTTTCGATTTATTTTCATTTTATCCTGTGTATTTGCAATGGGTTTATCACAAAATTTGTACTTGGAATTTTCTCCCACAGGGTGGCTCTGAAACTGGTCTCTTTCAGTGGTCTCCAGTTTCGCCATCTAACTTCATATAGAGGATTTCATTTTTATATAGTGCTAGTGGGAATATAAAATTGGTACAATCTCTTTGGAGATCACTTTGTTATGAATTTTTTAAAAAATCATATCTTTTAAGTAATTCCACTTCTAGAAGTTTTACCTGTACAAAATTGAATAGACTAAGACAGATTGAATAAACTGTTTATAGACTGAAAAACTGGCAACAACCTCAATGTCCGTAGGAAAGGCCACATGAATTATGATACATCTAATGGAATTTTTTGCACTTGCTAAAAAGAATGAAGTAGGATTTCTGTACTGCTGCAGAAAGCCTTCAAAGAATACTATGCGAAAAGAGAAAGGTTGTATAATAATAGCAATTATTATTATTATAACCTCTTGTAAAGTGTGTACTATGCCCTAAGCTCTTCACTTTTACTAACTCATTTTCACCACAAGCCTATAAAGTAAGTTCTATTGTTGTTCCCATTTTACAGATGAGGAAACTGAAGCACAGTAATATGAAGTAACTTGACTAACATCACAAAAGTAGGATCAGAGGCAGTGTCTAGCTGGAGGGTTAATGTTCTTACCTGGTTCTATTACAGATATGTTAAAAATGTATAAAATATGTGTATATATATATACATACATATATGAATGTACTCAGAAAATGACTCTCAACTGAGTCTCCAAACTGTAGAGTTGCTTTCTTTCTAGAATGAGTTGGGGCAGAGTGGGGGAGGGAGAGAAGGGAAATTCATTTTATATGATCCAAGTCCTTTTTGCGTGTTTACTTTCACTATACAGAACACTGTTATTTTAATTATTTCATAAAGGATGTTTCTAAAAATACAGAACAATCTAGTTTTTTTTTAAGGAAAAAGCACAGCCATTTTTGTCACTGTTAAAGAGTTATGCTATTCATTGGTTCATGAACAAATGTGTCTAAACTGTGTTATATGTCCCTGTCCTCAAGAAACTCACTGTCTAGTGGAACAGGCCAGCGTGTAAACAAGGATTTTCAGGCCCTAAATATAGGTGATACACAAATAGGGGAGGAGGGACAAAGGAGACATATCAACTCTGTGGAGAGCACAAAGGGGCAGTGTGAAGGTACCCAGGGAGGAGATAATGTTTTACCTAACTACTAAAGGAAAAGTAGAAGACTGGAGTGGGTTTTGGGGTGGGGAGTAAAGACACAGAAACAGGACTCTACGTTGTTGTTCAGGCAACTGGATTTGATTTCGTTAGCAATTTAGGAAGGGAAATGTCAAGTGCCTCAGATGGGCAGAAGCCATTTCATCTAAACCCCTGAAGGCCATGTATAGAACTCACCCTGTGTGGCAGTTTTCCCTAAGAAACACTAGAAGAATGCTACTGTTTCCAGAATAACTCAAAAGACACAGATCAAAAGATATACATAGAATGGAATATTATCCAGCCTTACAAAGGAAGTAAACTCTGACACATGCTGCATGGTGGGTGAACCTTGAAAACATGCTAGGTAAAATGTCAGGCACAAAAAGGCAAATACTGTATGATTCTACTTAAATGAAGTACCTAGAATAGTCAAATTAATAGATACAGAAAGTAGAGTATTGATCATTAAAGGATGGGGGTAGGGAGGATGGCAGTTATTATTTAGTGGTTACATAATTTCAGTTTGAGATTAAATTCTGGAGATGGATGTGGTATGAATTGCCCAACAATGTGACTGTATTTAATGCCACTGAACTGTTCACTCAAAAAGGATTAAAATGATAAATTTAATACATTTTACTATAATAAAGAGGTTAAAGGTAAATTTTGTTATGTATATTTTACCACACTTAAAAAACGTGGAAATAAATTTTTTTAAGATTCAGCTTTTTCTTGTCACTAAAATTAAACATGATTTCTTTGCTTAAACTAATAATAGTAATTTGTTTTTGTTACATAATAAAGGCTACCGTTTACTGAAAAATAGTCTGTGCTAGCTTTACATCCCTAAGATGGGAGATCCAGGCTCAGAGTAGTCAACTAGCTGACTCAAGAGCACACAACTAGCGGGGTGTGGGGAGGCTTTTCTAGAATCCTACAAACGGGAATAAAATCTTTTCCATTCCCAACACCTTGCTTTTCACCCATCCCCATTATCTTGCATTTTTAGTTAAGTCAACATTTTTCTTTAAAAAATTCCACTTGTGTAGCTATTAAAAAAGATAAAATTAGGTCCTTTGAAGCAATGTGGATGAGACTGGAAAAGAAGCATATTTACTTTAGAAAGTAAGAAATACAAGATAGTTTCACTCATATGTGGAGTATAATTAAATGAAATAAATGAACATACAAATCCCACCAAAATTAACAGAACACAGGACTGGTTAGGAGGGAGGGGGGAGGGAAGGAAAGAGGTGGGAAAAGCGGTGGTGAAGGACTCCCAAACTCTGATGGTGGGTGTGGTGTGGAATCAAGACTGAGAGGCTATTTTCAATATCCTAAAATGAATATAGCATCGTGAACAAAAGAAATCATAAATATCACTATTTAAAAATCCACCTGATATGCAAAGAAAGTACTGTTTGGTGTTTTCTGGGTTCATTAAATGTAAGAAGCCTGAGGCAATGCAAAACGAAATGTTTGCTGAGTGTTAGTGTTAACCCGCGGCTGCCAAGAGACAAATGCATTCAAAAGGCGCCTAGACCGTGCACACCGCGCTAACTACCGCGTCACCTGTTACCCGGTGGCGGGCCTGACTTTGTTGCGGTAGTGATTCGGAGAATACGGTTTTGCACTTTCTCAGCCGCCAGTCTCTCCCAGCTAGAAACGCGCGGGGAGAGACCCGGCGCTGGCTGGTGCGCAGGCGCGAGGTGCCGCTCGCCTCCGCGGTGCTGCGCTGCGGTGCAGTGGTCCGCCTAGGGCCCACAGTGGTCCCCGCTTGTCGTCTTCTCCTCCGCCGCCCCTCAGTCAGGGTCTCCACCGCCTCTTCTCCAAGGCCCTCTGCCACCCGGCTCAAGCCCAGCTCGGGGCGGCCCTACCCTCTGACCCCGCGTTGAACGATGCCCGATGATCAAAGTCTCCGGGGGTGTGAACACCGTCGTTCCTGCCCCTGGGCGGGGACGGGTGGCGGCGGTGCGGGGAGCCGGGCCGGCGAGCGCGCAGTCGACACAGACCGCCGGATCCGGCATCCCGACGCGGCTGAGAGCAACCGCTGCAGCCCCCACCCCCGGCGCTCCCCTTACAGGCCGCCGCCGCCGCCGCCTCGGCGATGGCGGAAGTTCATAGACGTCAGCATGCCCGGGTTAAAGGAGAAGCCCCCGCGAAATCCTCCACACACAGACATGAGGAGGAGCTGGGGATGGCGTCGGCCGAAACGCTGACCGTGTTCCTCAAGCTGCTGGCCGCCGGCTTTTACGGCGTGAGCTCCTTCCTGATCGTGGTGGTCAACAAGAGCGTGCTCACCAACTACAGGTAGGGCCGAGGCGGCGCGGCCGGCCGGCCGAGGAGAGAAGCCGCGGGCTGCGCGGCGGCGGACCGCCGGCTCCCAGGACTTTGGCTCCCAAAGTAGAAGCAGAACAAAGTTGCGCGGGAGCGGGCAGGGCGGGCAATGACGCGCGCGGCCCGGGCGGCTCGAGCCGCCTCGGCGCGCCGGCCTGGGTGAGTGGTCCGGCTCCAGGCGCGGAGCGCGGACGGCCTCCCGGGCGGCCTCGGGGAAGAGCCTGCAGCGGCCGCCGTGCAGCGCTCGGGAAACCGTGCCTTCGGAGCGAGGATACGGAGCTGCTTCGTGACTTTTTGGCCCGAGTGCCTGCGAGGCTGGGAGGGGAGTGAGAGAGACCCTCGGTTCTCTGCACCCCGGGTCCAGGCTTTCAAGGCTCCCGGCTGTCGCTGACAGCTTCTGGGGCGTGCGCATCCTCACGTCCAAGTAAGATGATTCCTTGGCTGTCACTGGAGCCCTGAGGCGGAGGCATATTTTTTAAAGGTGTGAAACCATTGAGGAGACCAGTGTCTCCATTACCTTGCAAAATCCGTTTCAGGCAGCCTACTGAAATTGTAGAATCGGACAAGATGAGACAAGTGTCAACTGAGGCTACAGAATCAGCGACGGTGCCTGACAACCCACAGGGATCCCCACCCCACCCCCGCACCCCTGCACCCCCCGCCCAGGTCCTTTGGATAAGGGACAAGTATCAAAATGTATTTGAGGTTGCCGACCTGCAGATTCAGTTGACATAGCTCCCTTTGGGTTTTTCTGACTGCGCCTTTTTTTCTTTATCGTTTTTGTAGATTTCCCTCCTCACTATGTGTTGGACTTGGCCAGGTTAGTTGGAATCCTAGCAATACGTGGTTTATGTCGTTAGAACTTCTCTGTGTGTCTTTCTGTGAGGAACAGTGAATCTGTGTTCTCTGTTTACAGATGGTGGCCACAGTGGCGGTTCTCTGGGTGGGAAAGGCGCTCAGAGTAGTCAAGTTTCCTGACCTTGACAGAAATGTACCTCGAAAGGTAACAAAACAAACCACAAAAACACTTTATTTTCTGAAAATAAGTCTTCCTGTATTTTTTTGGTCAGTACCTTGCATATTTAAAATTGCAGTCTTGAATTGCCCAATCCAAAAATGGTTCTATGGAGGCAAAAGAATGTAGTAATATGTGTTTTTTTTGTTTTTTTTTTTTTTTAAGTTCCACAGTCTTTTAGAAAAGCCAGTAGAAATCTTATGTTCTGTTTTAGTTAGTGAACACTTGGGAGTACAAAAGTTGTGCACTTTCTAGATTCATCTGATTTAGCCAGTGTATTCTGCATTCATTTTTCTTTGAGTTTATTTTCTTATTCTTCTGTTTGTCTCTGCTTGTCTATATGTAGAATGAATTGCCTTTTCTTTTTATGCGGACATTGGAGCCATAGGTTTATACTTTATCATGTTTTAAAGCAAGTGATGTTTCCAACATAGTTTGACCAGATACATGTCTCCCTTTCGGATTATTTTCCTCCTCCACTACCTCTGGCTTTTTCTGTCATAGTAATGCTGTTCATCTAAGAATAATGTTTGTATGCTTCATGAGGGTCAAAATTATGTCGAGAACTAATCTTATTTTTCAAGTGGAAAGAATCTGCTCATGTATACAAAACTTTCTCTTTGAAAGGACCTTGTTTTAACTATCTTTGTTATTGAATTTTGTTATCCCTTTTTAAATTTTCTAGACGTTTCCACTACCTCTACTGTATTTTGGGAACCAAATCACAGGACTGTTCAGCACAAAGAAACTGAAGTATGGATAACTTTATTTTACTACTGAGGTTAATATAATGTAATCTTAAAATTGTATGTCAGTGTCAAATATTTAACACATTATTTTTGATTCTGAAAAGAGTAAGAGAACTGGAAAGCTTCTGTTAATAAATAATGAAGATTACTCCAAAGATTTCAGTTTAAGATATTTAAAGTTGAAGAGAAATTGGGAATTTTTGTTCGGGGTTTCTTTCCCTTACTTTGATGTAGAAGTCTTACAATGTTATAAAGTGCTGTGATAAGATATTTTCATTATTTTTTCAGATCTATGGTAGTGAAGGATACATGCCAGGCTTTTGAGGGTTCAGTTAGTTTAGTACAGTTCATAAGGATTATATTTTAGGTTAATTCAGCAAGTAAAATCAGAGGGTGGGTATGAGAACTTTTGTAGTTTTTCTTTTAACATGAGGCAGTTAAAATAACATCAGATGGAACCCTGATAAAAATATAATTAATATTTTATTAATGGCAGTATCGCTATAGAGGTAGCATATTCACGTTTAGAAAGAAATAATCACTTTCTACTCCATGACAACAATCCTATTATCCTCCAGCCTCTCGGTTCTTGATTTCGCCACTTCAGGAGTGTTCTGTGTATTGAGTGTATGTGATATTGAAACTATCACATGGGGAAACTTAACAGAGACCCATGGCTTTACCACTTCTATGTAAGCTAAATTCCTGACATATCAGATAATTGTAATACAGAATGGGGAGATCTCTGATAATTAGAGACAAAGTGTTTTTTATTTCCTCTTTCTTGAGATCCAAGAAACCCCAGAAGATGATATCTCTGGGGAGGGCTCCAGGGTTCCATTTATCATGAGTGGGGCATCCTTTTCCATCTCATTACCCACTTGAAAGGAAATAAAGATGTCGTAAAAAGTATTGCTTGTATAGTGTATGCTCTTTTTTATCCATTGTCATTCATCCATTCAGTCACACCCTATCTTTGATTGCCAGCTAAGTATAAGGCACTCTAAAATGAGGTGGTACATATTCCTAAATAACTATATTGCAAGAAGCTTTATGTTTGATTAGTGTAAGCAAAATGCCTTGGGAACTTAGAGGAAGGCACAGCATGTCTGTAAAAGGACAATCAAGGACTGTTTCATAGGGTAAGATTTTCATAGGTCTTCTTGGAAGGTTAGGGCCACACAAAGAGAGGTCCAATGAAAGAAGGAGTCAGAGGTCTTTTTCTTCTATGGACTGACAGTCACTGTTCAGGATAATGATAAGCGAGGTAAAATTTGAAAGTGGACATGTATGAGCTCTGTCATTTTATAGTTTGGTATTTCTCAATTCTAGTGGTTTCATAAAAGCAACCCTTTCAGGCTTTCAAATAAGAATTATTTCTAGAGAGAAATGAGGATTTATTTAAACACAGATTAATCAGTGTGGAATTTCCATAACGGAAGGAAGAGATTGACATTATTTTAAATTACTAATTTGGAGAGTCTTAGTTTTAAAAAATTTTAAACTTTTTTTTTAACTAATTATCTTTTTTTTTCTTTTTTAGCTTGCCAATGTTTACAGTTCTGAGAAGGTTCTCCATCCTGTTTACAATGTTTGCTGAAGGAGTTTTACTCAAGTGAGTTAATTTTGAATATATCTGGTCTTCATCAAATTTTAATCATCTGTCTAAATTGTCTTGTTTCTACTACTTCTCCCTTAGCTATAGGAATTGATAGTTTATGGGAAAAATTATGAATTGGAATTGTAAAACTATCTTAACGTTCTTAAAGATATTCTTAATAATTCATATACCTACTGCTATCACTGGGTGAAACCAGGTGAGAATCATTAGTATAGATTTTAAATAGTGTTCATGCCTTAGTCTTTTTGTGTGACCTTTTTCTTCTTAAAGGAATTCTGATTCCTAAAAATTCAAACTCATTTATAATAATAAAAGCAATAAAAATAAGAAAAATGAGTAAAATTATGTAAGAATTTAAATTTTTGGTTCATCGAAGGGGTCCTTTTAAATATCCAATTCCTTAGAAACATTTAATATAGCCTTTTAACAGAAAATATAGTGTACATTTTGGCCTATGTTATAAAACAAAAAAGTCAAATGTATATTTTGAATTATTTTATTTTGTAGGAAGACTTTTTCTTGGGGTATTAAGATGACTGTGTTTGCAATGATTATTGGAGCCTTTGTAGCTGCCAGGTAAGATGTGGGCCTATATAAAATCTATGAGAGCACATTACAAATAATTATATGGAATATAGAAATTTATTATTTTAGCTAATAAACAATTTATTATTTGTATAATTATAAATATAATTTTATAGGCTAAATAAAAATCATGTCTTTGAAAAGTTGTCTAAAAATACTCTTCCAAAGTTAAATATTTTCAGCTGTATTAAGATAAAGCCTGACAAAATTAGGTTCTTGGAATTCTTAAAAGTTAAAGTCATGTAACTTTTGATTTATTATAGTGTCTTCTATTTATTGAGCCTGTATCATGTGCTACATGATATGTTTGGCATTTTACACATATTTATGTATTATTCACAGCAACTCTGAGTGGTATGAATATAATTTTCCTATTTTATAGATGAGGAAACTAAAACTTACATTCAATACCTTTCTCAAGATCACATAGCTAGTAATGAACAGAATTGGTATTTGAATCTATGTCTGACTCTAGAGTCTAGGTACTTTTATAAAGCATGTGGTATTCTTTTACTTTGCATAATGCTAAAAAAAATAGTGTCTCAGAAGCAGAAAATGATAATGAAATATTTGCTTTGTGGAATAATAAAAAATAGAATTGGTTTATTTGGTCTCATTTAAGATATATCACTTAGATATTCTATTAAATTATTAAAGCCTTTTTCCATTGTTCTTAAGTGTTAGTTTTTAAATGCATGGGGAAGATGCATATCCAAAGAATCAGAAAACTAAAATGATAACTAGATGCCTGTGTAACATTTTGTTCAAATCAGAGCATGCATTCATGGGTTCACTAATGACCCAAATTCTGCCTGACATATTTTGCATCTTGGAATTTCAATGTGGTTTTTGGATTGGCTATTTCACCTTCGTTATATCCCTGTGGTATGGGCAGGAAGAAAATTTTATAAGTGAAATTCTAGCCTACCCTAAATCTCCAAGTGAAATTAAAAAAAAAAAAAAAAAGGATGGAATAACTGGTTACTAGAATTTGGTTACCTAACTGACAACTTTTCTCTGTGGGTTTTGTTGCCCCTTTGGAAAAAATTCTTTATGAACGCCTATCTTTCTCTTTTAGAGGTACCCTGCTTGTCTCTGAAGCATTTCCTTGACACTGACGAGAACCAGAATTGAACCAAGCAGCATTTATTCTAGCCTGCAAAAAGTTTCTTAAGAAGGATTGCTATCTGGACAAGCCTTGTCTAATTAGACCCTTTTATTTGGGAAAGACATTGAGAGAAAGGGAGCCTGAAGTTAGAGGTTGTCAGGCAGCTCATAAGAGCAGGTGTGCATTAGGCTAATTCTGCCTAAAATTGTAATAGCAAAGAGCTCCTCAGAAGTCTTATTCTCTATAGCAGTTTAGCTATAAATATATATAGTATTATTGCAAAATCTCAGGATATGGAACCACAGTTTTAACTAGGGTGCATAAGTATGCTGAAGGTATATTTAATTTTATTTATTCTCTTCTATTTACTAAGTTCTTGTCTTGTGATGGTGTTCTGCTAAATACCAGTGAACTTCAGTATACCTAATACCATTAGTTACACCACATAGGTTCGTTAAGCACTTAATTTAAGTGTTTTGAGTTCCTATAATGTGCTTAGAAACTGTTGTAGTTTGATTTCAGACTATGTTCCAGAAAATTCCCCCTAGTGGCTCAACCATCTGTCCCAAGATTGTCCTACATTTTTTTGGAAACTTTGGAAAATGACATGTTAACATCCTTTTGGTTTCCTTATCTGATATTGAGCTCTGATATCTTCTACCTGCTTCAGATGTATTGTTTCTTCTGTTATTGTCTAAATTCAGAGCAATATGTTATTAACTGACGTGATTGCTTATTGCTTATAGTTGTTTAAGTGTTAGTGCCTATGATAGCTGAAGTCTTTCATTAAGTATGAAATTACAGACTGTAACCAGGAATCAGAAAATACTTGTAACTGATAAAATACCTGATGTTTACCTTAGATAAGAAAATATACTTGAAGTTATTATAATTCAGACCATTTTTAATTAAATATGTTATTTAAATTTAAGTTGTTTAATTAAATTATTGCTTATATTTTGCAGCTCTGACTTGGCATTTGATCTGGAAGGATATGTTTTTATTCTGATAAACGATGTCTTGACAGCAGCAAATGGTGCATATGTAAAACAAAAATTAGATTCAAAAGTAGGTAGCAGTCTAAATCTTCTTTAACAGATGTTGGGAATGGGAATGCCAATTCATTAGGGGAAAGGAATGTAATAAATAAAATATTTAGGAGAGATGGAAGAAGACATAGGGGATCTCTGAAGGTAAAATACTTAGGCTTTGGTCCTCACATAAAAAATTTCATTTTTTTAATTCATCATTGAACAATTGGATTTTATTGTTGGCTTTTCTAGAAGGGATTGGTTGAAGATTGATTTTGAGTAGAATAGGGAAAGTAAGTGGTGTTTGTTAGAAAACAGTGCCATAGATGTTCATAGCTATGTTCTAGAGAAGTTGGTGAGGGATCTGGACAAGAAAGAAATATCTGGAAACTCTTCAGCAGACTCGAGAAGTGATTCAGCAGACTTGAGAAGTGAGTGTTGGAAGGGTTTGCAGAACAAATGGACTTTGAGCATTTATCCTACAAATAATGGGAAATTGTAGAGAGCATTAGGATGATTCTGTCTCTCTGGGGCATCATTGAGTTCCCTGGCCTCACACTCATACATGTGAACTACGCATACCCAGTTTTTTCCTCTCACCCTGCAACATGCACACAAGGCTTTTAAGAGATTTTTTTTTTTTTTTTTTTACTATAAACTGAATATAGACACATTTTATTCTTAGATCAAGTCAGGACATCAGGAAGCTAAGTATTTGAACCGCATTGCTTTTGTACCATTATGGTATAAGATGACATTACTAAAAATTACATTGTTT
Source organism: Solenodon paradoxus (assembly GCA_004363575.1). NCBI lineage: Eukaryota > Metazoa > Chordata > Mammalia > Eulipotyphla > Solenodontidae > Solenodon > Solenodon paradoxus. Next base: position 116,436 of record RJWH01003795.1, on the reverse strand, counting down.
TGAGAAGCTTACATGGAACTTAGCTTAACCTATCATAAAGCTGTGATTGAAGGAGTTACTCTTTCTATCCTAATGTATTTTGTATGAGAACCCATGGGAGATATTCATCATAGATGTGACCATGGTTTTCTTGACTAGCTGCTCTATTTTTATCTCATAATTTAATCTTGTAACTGACTAAAACTTTATCTTATTTTCCTGCCCATCTTTTCTCTTTAGTTAAATGACGTTATCAACTTAGTTTTGGGTCTCCTTTGTTATATGTAAAATATTCTGAAACAATTTTAGGTCTTTTTTTTTTAATTCAGATAAATACAAATGCCTTACCTATATGGTAGTATACTAATACTACTATATTATCTTGGCAGGGAGCTTTCCCTTCTCCTGAAAATGCCACCAAATTCATGGTCACCCCAGTAACTTCCATTATTCTTAGAGAATATTTATTTTCAGTATCCTTAAAGAACTAGGGACAGTGTAGATCCTTTCCAACAAATGTATTTAAATATATCTATTATTTGTTCTCCATTTATTTGCCTTGACAAATCTGTATGGTGATTACATTTTAATGGAAGCTAGTATATTTAAAAAATTATCTTTTTGAAGTTTAATTTTACTCTGGGTTTTTTTGTTTGTTTTTTTCCTTCAGCTCATTTGCTGCTTTGGAAAGTAGGTATTAATAATAGCATTTCATCAGTCCAGCAGCCCTAGCTGTCTGAAACAGTACTGTTCAATAATTTTCCATAATGATGGAAATCTCTCTGCTGTCCATTAAGAGTAACAACTAACCACATGTGACTGTCTAGCACTTGATAAATGATAAGTGGCACAAATGAGGAACCAAATTAGTTTAATTAAAATTAAATAGAAATGGCTGCACATGGCTAGTGACGACCATATTAGACAGGACAGTCTAGAGTACAATTTAGAACCTAGAATAAAGCAAAGAAGGTTTCTAAGTATATTCTTTTCAATAGAACCCTTTAGTTCCTCACTCAGAATGAATTATGGCTTAATTTGTATTAGAACTTTCAAGCATATTGATTTGCTTTTCATAATTTGTGGGATAAGAACAACAAACAATATGGAATTCTATTTAGAAGTAGAGAGACTAGCAGTGTAAAAGGTCAGCCAAAGAAAAGAGAAACCAACAGGAAAACTAAAAAAGTCAGATAAAAGTAGTCGAAAATGACTCAAGGGCTTTTAAGAACAACTCCTTTAAGAACCTAGAACAATTATGTTTATGATGATGCCCTAAATTAAACTATAACTGATGTACTCTCTTTAAGAAGACAGAGGGAAAGATACTCAAAACAATTAAAATATGAAAAGAAAACCTAAACAGCTAAGCATTTAACATTTTGACATTTGTTAGTTGTTTGGATGATGTATGTAGAGGTAGGTAGTATCCTCTACTTCCAGGATAATACTCGTGCCTGTGGCTAACTGGACACCTATTACTAAGGTCGTTTTGTCCTAATATGGCTTTTTTCTTGTTGCCTCAGAAATGAGGTATTCCTTTTTATTGATGTTTGTGCTGACTATAAGCTCTCTGTTACTTTTTTTTTTATCCAGGAGGTAGTAGGGCATACTGAGATGTTTTGCGTAAATCAGGAGTTTTATTACCTATAATTTTAGGATGCTTATAATCATGGTCCTTTGAGCATGAATCACATGGCGTGAAGACTTAGTGCTGCATTTCTGATCTGAATGCTGCTGTTTTGCATTTAAAACACTTTTAGCTTTTAAGAAATTATACAAATAATACATATTTAGGATAGAGGTGGCAGAAAATATTGATAAGGAGAAATGAAAAGAAAAATTGTAAACTCCCTCAATCTCACCATCAAATAAGAAGCACTTTTTGTTGGATAGCCTTATGTGTGTGTATGGGTGCATATCTACTCACTATAAATTTATAAGAGGGGTGTTGTATCATTATGTCCTAACCTACATTTTTCACTTAGTACTAGTTCATGAACACTTTTCCTTGGTATTCAGTATTGAACATTTTTCATGGCTCATAATATTTCATTGTATTACTATCACAGTCTAATCAACTAATTTTCTATTTTTGGATATTTGTTTTTGGTTTTTCAAAGCTGCTTTTGATAAGATAGTTTGACTTTTCACATCATTCAGTGATCTTTTCATCACAGAAGTTAGGTAGATATTAATCACACCCCTGTCCTCACTACTTCACATACATACACTCCCCCCGACCCCCTCAAACTCTGGCCTGCATTTTCTGGTGACTCTGCTTCCTGCCACATGTCCCAGACGTTTGTGAATTAAAGGTGTTCTCATAGATGCCCTTTGTTTGAAAATGTGTGCTGTCCTTCGCTGTTCCCCAATAACTAAGAGTACAGTTATTCATGATGTGTTTTGGGAACTGTAGTGATAGTAAGCTGAATCTTCATCATACTTCACATACACATTTTCAGGAATACGTCAATGGAAGGGTACATATATCTGTATTAGTCTTGGTGTGAATCTATATCTGTCCATCCATTTCTCTTCAATGGCACACTGGTACAGTTATAAAAAGCCCAAGACTAACTTTACTTTTGTTTCAGTTCTGGAAAAGGAAAGAATATATTCTCTAGATATGTGTATGTTGGTCAAAATAACCTATATTTGCTGCTCAATGAATTTATTTCAGTTAAATTTAAAATCTTATAAGTCCCCTCACCATTCTGAAAGCTTTGTTTTTTAATATTTGCAAAACTTCTGACTTGAGTATTTTGCTGTGTATATTGAAGGGGAGGGGTGTGTATGTGTAATAATGGTGGTACGCTGTATATGGTTTTATATATAAGCTAGGACTAAATGAAACATTTAATTATTTACTGTTGTAGGAGCTGGGAAAATATGGTCTTCTCTATTACAATGCACTGTTCATGATTCTGCCTACCCTGGCCATTGCATATTTCACAGGAGATGCACAAAAGGTAGGTCTTTTAAACTATGGATTAATGGCTAATATTTTAAATTGTATTATGATTTATGACAAAAGATAGACTTTAACATTGTTAAAAGGAATGTGCTTATTAGTAACAAAAAATGGAGAATTTTTCTTTTAGCTTCCTAATGTCATGCTAACCTGTTTTCTTGGCATAAGTACCAGATAGTACTAAACTGGCTCAAAATAACTTTGGCAGTCCAAATAAAAATAGTATATGCCAAGTCGTGTCCTTCTCATATTTGCTAGAAGGATGGTGAGAGGAACTTTTACATTTATATTAAACTGTAATAGTAGTAAACTATCCTTGAGAAACAAAAAAAATCCTGAAAGGGTATAATTCTTCAAATGTAAACAGAATACTAGGCATCTCCGGAATCTCTCTATTTTTGTGTACAATTGTTAACCTGGCTTAAATCCCAAGCTGGTTTTTTCCCTCAGGAGATATGTATGATGACTTAAAACCATGCAAACAGCAACTAATGTAATAGTTTACTCATTATCTGCAAATACTTAGCTAAATAAATTTTTTAAATGAATTTTTCTCCTAAACAATCCCTTATTCATAGCAGAAAAGTTGTACCATTTTGTTAGAATTCACAAAATTTTGCAAACTAAGTGGAAATTTAAGATTCTGCCAAGAATTTCTGTACCAGAATTTCTTCTACTGTTCACCTGGCTAGCAGTTTCTTCAGAATAAATGTGTTGGTTATTTACTCTAATGACAGCTTCCACAAATTAGTGGGATAAAGAAATAAAAGGGTATTGAAAGCAGTTAGACTATTAAAAAATTGTTCTTGAATACCAAATAGAAGATTGCTTTTTAAAGCTATTTTGTTTTTTATTTGTTTTTTAAATTGACTTTTTTATTTTTTGATTTAAAAAAAAACTTAAGTGAAGGGAAAGAAAGAAGAAGAATTGAAGAAAAGAGAGGAGGAAGAAACACTTTCTTAACTGAATAGTTGTTTATTTAGGCTTTTCACCCTGGTCCAGAGTCTTAAACTTGGGTCCTTGGACTGTCTGTGATTTACACATCAGCATCTCAGCCACCTGAGCCACAGCGTTGCCCCAGTTTTGTTCTTTTTAATCAAGAACTTCTACATTTTAAAAAACTGGCATAGATTCTTTTGAGCATATATAAATATTTTAATGAACAGTGACCTGGCTACCAACAGGTCTAAAAATGGCTCCAAAGTACGCAAAAGAGATGTTGCTCCATATCGTGTTGAATAAGTACTTCATGGTTGTGAAAATGTCTAGAGAGAAACTAACATTTCATGAGTCCCTATTGTATGCTAGTTACTTTATATATCTAACATAATATAGACCTCTAACATTCTATAACCTCTGTAACATCCCCAGAAATGTGAATTATTCCTATTTTGCCTTTGTGAAAATAAAGGTCCAGAGAAACTAAGAAACTTGATCAAAGTCCTAGAGTCAGGATTTAAACCCAAGTCATATTCCAGAGTTCATTGTCTTTCCAGTGTACTGCCTCCCTCTAGCAGACTCTGGCAGAAGCACCCCTTACTCTTTCACTTTGGGGCAAGAATGTAATGTAAAATAACCAGTCCCCTCATGGCAGCACGGATGGTTCCAGATCTTTTTTTAATAAGCATTTTTTAACTGAGGTATGTTTGACATACATTGTTGGGAAAAGTCTTAAGATATACAACATACTGATTTTATATATTTGTATTAGAATATGATTGCCATTATAGCATTAGCTAAATTTCTGTCATGTCACATAAGTATCATTTCTTTCAGTGATGGAAATAACTAAGATCTAGTCTCTTCATGTTTATAATTTTTGTTGGATATAATCACTGTCTGGAAATAGCATTTACAAAAATTGGCTAGATACTGGATCATGAAAGTTTGTCTCAATAAATTACTTTTGAAAAAGATTGAGGTAACATTAGATTACCACAAATTGTTCCAAATCTTGAGACCTTGAAATCTGTACATAGGAAAGTTGGAAGAATTTATGTGGTTATGTATTCTACACACTTAGAAAAGATGGAATTTTCATTAACTTAAACTTAGACGACAGCTTGTAGCACCTTGAAAAATATTGGCCAAAGGAGATATTTATTCATTCTAGAGTGATCATGTAACTAGAAGCTATGATCTCACGGCAAATGTATGTGTATTTTAAAGTTCAAAAAGCATATGTTCAACATGATATGCTTCAGTATAATTAAGAATATTTACGTATGAAAAAAGTAGTTTGCCACCTATATTTGAATGAAATTTGTATTGTCCTCTTATTATTTCCTTTTTTTAACCACAGTAGTGCTATTTTAGTAATTTTTTGTGTTTTCCAATTAAAGTGTCAAAGAGTAAGAAAGGCTTATTTTGGAAGAATTTTTTTTTAAGAATGACAATTCATCTAAATACTTACAAGTTGGGGCGATTAATTAGGGAAGCTGAACATATTACTTCATAGTCAAACTCCATTAGTGTTTTGGGTTTCACATAAATGTTTCTCCTCTTATTATTCATTGATGTTATTCTTATAAATAATTTATAGGGTATAGATGGGCACACTGACTGACTGTATTACAATCTCATCTTCTTTTTCTTGGCATTCTTTCCTTAACAAACTCATCTTAACACTCTCCATCCAGTAGGTGTTGTTATTTGTGTCTCACAGTGTTAGGCTCAAGCGATTTAAAAAAAAAAAAGTTAGATTCTGTGGTTTTCTTGCCTTTGAGGACTCTCCAGTCTTCTTGGGGGACAGACCTTTCAACTTAAGACTAATAAACCGTTACAGGTCCTATGGGAGAAATACTTTGGGTTGTAAAATGAAAATGGGTCATTTATGTCTCCTTGTTGGGGATAGACTTACCTCATTGAAGTTTGCTTAAAACAAAATTAAAATCTAATTAGTATGAATAATCAGTGTTGTTTTGGTAGGTTATGAATTAAATCAAATTAGAAACTTAGGAAGTGAGAGTTCTAAATTTGACTCTGTTCCTAAATCCCTTATGTGCTTATGAGATTAGTCACAACAATTTCATTTTAAATTCAGATTAGTATTTATGAGCATCTTCCTCATGTAGAGAAAGCCCTGTGGTAAGTTCTGTTGAGACTATATGTGAACTCTGACATAGCATTTGCCACACAAGGAAGATATTTGCTGTGCTGCAGAGATAATGTGAACTCTAGCACCAAAGTGCATGACTGTCAGTATTGTAAGTATTTTGGTTAGGGAGAAGTTGAATATCAAGACTGACTTTTTAGAGGAGATGGAGCTTGATTTCCTCATCCACCAAATGTAAGAAATAACTCTAATGTGTTCTGGGGGTTGTTGTTAGACATATAACATAGAGAGGTGGTTGAGTGGTGTGCTTTTATTAGCGAGCACAAAAAGAATAGGTGGAAGCTACAGATGACCTAGAGTGTCCGAGAGGCTGCACCTGTAGCAGGTTGCAGTTTCATTTCTTCCACTGAAAAATTGAATTTCATGCACACACGTGCATGTGTGGACCTACATGCATGTGTGTGCATGTAGTTTTTTTCCAGAAGAATGAACACTATTATATAACAGTTTATCATTAAATTAATATTATTAGTAAATAAAGACTCCAAATGAACAACTTGAGCCTCCTTCTGGCCTTTAGTAATACTTTACCTATAGGATATGCTGCCTTATTCTTGACAAGATGCTTCCACATAAATCGTTTTCCCCAATCCTCATTGTATTACCTGTAAGGTGAATTGTTACCTGGTTTACAGAGGTTAAGGACATGCTTTAAATTGCATTTGGTATCGTTTAAAACTAGAACCAACCTGACTGACTCCAGGTAGATGCCTTGCCATTTGCCCAACTACAACTATCTCCCAAAGTAATTTGCTGCCTCCATTATTTTTCCTCCTTGCTTACAGGGCTTCTCCATGCAGGGCTTCCTTATCGAACAAGCCATTGAATGGAAAAATGCCTCAGAGTATTATTAAAGTGGAGTCCCTGCAGCTTGACCTTTTTTATTTAATAGTTTACAAAGAGGCAAATTTCTTTCATTAATGAATATTTATTGAGTGTTTATTATGTGTTAGGTGCTCTTCTAGTTTTTTGTTTTTGTTTTAAGAAGACTTAAAAGGAGCTTGGATTATAATGGTTTGAGATAGATTGAATAGATATTGTATAATAAGAGCTATGAAGAGAAATAAAATGAGGGATGTAATAGGTCAAGTACTATTTTGAATGAAATAGGGAAAACATCTTTCTAAGTTTTCTTTGAATAGATATTGAATGGAATGGACTGTGGCTCTTTGGAAGTAAATTGGGTAGAGGGAGGAACAGGTTCTAAGTGCTGAGCTGGGAATGTTTGCCTTGTTCACAAGGAGCATTTCCTGAATGGATGAATACCTGGAAAAGTCAGTGTGGTTCTCAAAAGGTGTGAAAGAAGAGACAAAAGATATATTCCTAGTGGAATGAATAGCATAAGCGCAAGCAAATCTGCAAAGACCAGATTCTCCTATGTGGTTAGAAGGGGAAAGTCAAGGACTTTGGAGACCTTGAGGAACATCTTTTTCAGTATCCTATTACACAGATGAGGAAACTAGGACCCAAAGAGGGATCAGAGGTCAGGACTAGAACCCAGATTTCTGTACTCTAAAACTAAGACTCTCACTCTTTTCATCATACCATACCCTGCTTCCTTCTAAGCTGAGATCTCTGTTGGACACAGGGATTTAAAATCTACACTGCAGATAGTGATTAAATTTTTATAGCACAACTGGTACAATGGGGAGAATTTGGGATCAGAGTGCAGAAGACCAGTAGTCTCCAGTTTGTCCCTGACTACTCTCTGACTTGAGCCAAGCCCTTCTGCTCTTCTATTCTGCTTTGTCATGTATAAACTGAGTAGGTTGGATACACTGGGTTGGTTCTCTAGGTAGGGAACTTTCTGGGACTTAGAGAATTTCTAAGATATGACAGCCAGCCAGTGTGGAGACAGCTGTGTCTGACAGCTGGCATGAACATGGATCATCTCCCTCTCCTGATAACCAGTGCTGACAAACCTCTCTCATCTTTTGGACTCCTGGCTTTCCTGACCCAGGGCCGTTTTGCATGAATGTTTTCTATGTGTTAAATGAAAAGATCTCCAAGATAAATTATTAAATGAAAAAGCATGATATAAAACTATGCATCATGTAAAACAGGATGTTACCTTTTTAATAAAGTGATAAAGGAATAATATATTATTTAATATACTTGTTATTTAAAGAAACTCTGGAGGAATGCACATGGAACTAATAAAATAACCACCATTGTGGTGTAACTGTGTGTTTGTATGTGTTTGTGTGTGTGTGTGTGTGTGAGAGAGAGAGAGAGAGAGAGAGAGAGAGAGAGAGAGAGAGAGAGATATTAGGGTAAATCTAGAACAAGAATGGAGGAAGATTTCCCACAGTTTTTTGTTTTTGTTTTTGTTTTTTTAAGGAAAGGTGCAAGCATGAATGAAGGCAAGCAGGCAGGCAGGCAGGAAGAGAGGAGTAGGAAGAAACATTTAATTTAATTTAATTTTGTTCATCTTGGTTGTTTCCCCAACCCAGGTCTTGAATCTGGGACCTTGTGATGTATGTGGATTGTGCTGCAGTGGACTAGACCACTAGACCTAGGCCATCAGTCATTCTGTGTTTATCTTTTTATATTATTTTAATTGTAGAACCATATGCATGCTTTTAAATTATACTTTTAAAAGGAACAATAAGAAAAATAAAGTTTTTCTACAAATAATGGGGGTTGGGGGGCGAGTAGGACAAATTAATTTGTTCTCATTATTCAGAGTTATAAACTCTAGACCCAGGATGCAAATTAAAGCAAAAATTAGATCCAAATTTTTTTCTTAAAATCCTGCTATTAACCTTAGTGAGGACAGGAGGAAAAACTTTCCTGTTAAGCCAAGAATTCAATATGAGGACTCTCCAAGGTCAAATCCAGGAAGGCAGGAGTTACAGAGCAGAGATGGGAGTGACACAGTCTCTAAGCAAAAATTGCAGGCCAAGGGGAAGAAATGAAATTATCATAAAAATTAAAAGCCAGGATCTAGAAGGACAACTCATGCTAGTGTGCACATGATAAATAACTCCTTGGCAAGGCATTCTGAGAACCCATTCCAGTTGTGTGTGTGAGACAGAGTGTGATTTTATGTTTGTTTATTCAAGGTTCTCAAAGTTCTGGGTTTGCCAGAAACTATGGAATGAATATATTCAGCGTTTAGTTTTTTAAAGCATCTATCTTCTAACTTTAAAACATTTTTAAAAAGACAGCTGTCTTGCAAACAGATATCTAGTTAATACAGATAAAGACGGAGCAGATATCAGTTGACTAATGGCTTTCCAGAGTGTCAGGTAAGACTGTCTGTTTAGACGTATTAGCTACTGCCTCTGAAGGGGAATATCTTCAGCATAAAGTCAATGATTCAGAGTCACAGGGAATTGGAGCCTGGCTTTCTGACAGCAACACCCTGTGAGGTGTTCTCACGTAGGGATGGAAGAACAGACTTCTTATTGTAGATCTCACAGGACTTGTACTGTAAGCACCAGTACATTGTATAATGATTTCATTGTATCACTGGTTTAATTACATGACTCAGATGAATTTTTCAGGAAAAGTTGCTGCACAAACTATCTACCTGAAGGTATCTCTTGCTAAGCATTGCTGACTAAATAATGAAGAACATTTAGACTCCAGAATCATTCATCTTTTCTGGGTTACTCTGTGGATCAGAAAGACTTATTCTCAAACCCTGAATTATCCTCTCCATAGAGAGGTCCTACTTGCTAGGCTTTCGTATTTTCATATGTAAATCAAAATGAGTTGGATCAGTTATTCATTAGTTCCGAATCACTAAATCTCTTTGCTTGTATACTGTTTGGCTGACAAAGAAATGTTTTTAGCCATTCTTAACTTTGAGGACATATCTTTTTGCAATAAGCAAATGACCCAGTTAGTAAGCTGGAGTGTAGTAGTTTTGCCATGACACATAGATGGCAGAGCCTCGTGTGCAGGAGTAATAAAGATAGTGAGGTTTTGATTCCTTAGCTGGGAGCAGAGGGTAGAGCAGGAGAAGTTGTGGCAAATGTTAACAGTCATAGAGACGGCATGGACTAACCTACCAACATGCAGAGTAACCATAGACTCCATGAATTTGTCTAACTTTCCCAAGATGGGAGAGAGCCATGAAGACCACTGGTACCATGATGCTATCTTAGCAAGTTCCTAGCAATTTACTTCCTAGGATGAGGATCTGTTTTATTCCCTGAAGCACGCAAGCGTTTATCTTCATTCATACTCATTCATGTGGTTTTTACAAAACATTTTCTGGAATATGGATGGAAACACTGACTGGCTGTGTTATAATCTCATGTTCTTTGGGGAAAGAATTTTCAGAGCAGAATAGTATCATTAATCAACCTTTTTTCTTTACCATAAAGTTCAAAGACTAAGTGGTTTGTTTTTAGACTTCATAGTAAGCAGGAAGGTATCAAAATACATAAGAAAATGTCTCAGTCATGCTTTGGATTTTATTTCAAATCTCAAGTAAGTTGACAACTCTGTTCAGCACATTTTCCTGGGAGTGAAAATGGTTGCATATAAGACCCAAGGGCACATTGAATCTGTTACTTGCTTCTCACTAGATTAGGGGCCGTGAAATTATGCTAATGTCATCCTGTGCTCACTGCTGCCACTGCCAGTCAAACACAGCACTTCCTTGAGATACCTAGACAGGCCCAGACTGTTAACCGTGACAGCGGTTCAGACAGCCAGAATTAATTCGAACTGGTATAAAAACAAAATCTGACTGTCTGGACGAGATTTTACTATGTTGTTATTATTATATTATTATAATTACATGATATTTTGTGGATTACGTAGTTTTAGTGCCTAACTCAGATATTACCTTTCTCTCTTAATTTCCTTAACCTAAGCAACTAAAGAGCACATTTTAAAATTTATTTTACTGCAGCAATATCATATTTCAACATTAACTGGATTTAAGGTATACATGATAGCAAATTTATATCTGTGTAATACAATAAGTTTACCACTATTTCCTTTTTTTAAATGATCATTTTTTTTAACTACAAGTCTTATTCAAACTAAGTATCTAGTTTTAGTAAGCAGTAGGTTCAGATAACCTATTTATTTGTCCATTGATTATATCACATTTTTTCATGCCTACAATTTGTATTAGCCTCTGGTATTACACCACCAACACCTATAGAACCACAGTATCTTTGTATGTTTAATCCATAATCACAGCTACCACTAAGTCAAAATTGAAGATCGTTGGCCTTGTGGCAGAGAGCCCATCTAGTTCTGTAGCACAGAGAGTAGTACCCAAGCAGGTCATTGTCTTCACAATGGCTCTTTATCAGCTTTCTCCAGAGGCAGAAGTTTTGTCATAAAATATTTTCCCCTAATTAATAAAGTACATTTCACTGTGCCTGCTGTATTTTCTATCTCAGGGAAACTTTTGATTACCTCTTCAGTTTCTTTGCTTATGATTATTCTATTCAGGTTTTCCAGTTCTTCCAGATTCAGTCTTGGTAGACTATAGTTTTCTAAAAATCTGTCCATGTCCTCGAGGTTGTTCACTTTGTTGGCACAGACCTGTTCCTAGTAGTCCCTTACGATGTTCTGAATTTCCGTGGTGTCTGCTGTAACTTCTCCTCTTTCATTATATTTTCTATCTAAGGGAGAAAAAAAGTCACTTGTAGATCTACCACTGAAAGATAACAGTAGTGGAAGTTTAAGCAAATCATGATCTCTCCTCTATGTAAATTTTGTATATATTTAAAGCACTGCTATTCATTCTGTTAACTGATTCTCACAAGACGATGGAGCAGAATGTTTCTCCATTTGTAATATAGAGGCTTATGTTAAATGGTTTATCTTGGTCTCAGAAAATTAATGGCATAAGTAGAAATAGAACTTCTATTTAACATAGTGATCCAATAACAACAACCATGTGGAACCCTGAAAGAGAGAAAATACAGAATGTATCGCTCTGCCTTTGGTTTTCCCCAGTAGTACAAGTAGAAAGACAATAGATGATGGAGCTGACAATAATAGCTGGATAGTTTTGGGAAAGTTACTTAACTTTTCTGACCTTGGAACAAAATAGGCACTTAATACACAGTAGCTATTTTTTGTTTTTTATCCTATCTTTGTGGTAAGGAGAGTGGACTCCATTGTACTGTTTGAGTTATATTTATCCACCAGTTCTGCTTTCAAATGACTACTACTTGTTCTTTTATTTACTTCCTGTTCTCAAGGAATTTATAGTCTTGCTGGTAAAGGCTGATCTCATGAGTCCCAGGTTACTGCTTTGTTGTACTTTAATGGTTTTTCATCAGACAGGAGGTTGTTTTTGCAGAAAGAACATAGCATGATATATATGTATGAATTCTTTCATCTATTCTTCATGCACCAAACTTACTAAACACTATTTGCTGATTACTTTGTGAAGCACTGTGGATACAAAGATAAACTACCAGGCATTCATGAATAGTCATGTACAGATAGTCACATTCATATACACACAGTTACAGATGTGCAGTATCAATGATAAAAGTAGCAGTGTTCTGGACAGTTTAGCAGGAAGGAGATTAATGTCTGATGTAGGTTTTGGGACAAAGTTTCCAAGTGGAAGCAGCATTTGAAATAGGTTTAGAATTCATATTAGCAATTGAATATGGTCTTTGCTTTTAACCGTAATGGAATAATTAGGACAGGATTTGCCTTTCTGCCATAGCCTACTAGAAAACCAAACATATATGAAAAATGGCTTTCAGACTTTGAACATTAGGAAGTGAAAGATTGTTGAGAGAGAGGATGAGAAAAGAAAGCTATAAAAAAATGACCCAAATAAAAGACTTTTAAGGATGAAAAATATGGTATCAATGGAAAAAAAAAAACAAGATATTAAACAACAGAAGAAAATGTCAGTGAATTAAAGAAAAGCAGTAGAAATTATCCATAATGCACATGGTGAAAAAAAAGACTGGAAAACAAATGAACAGAGTCTTGGTGACATGAGGGATAGTGTCAAGAATAACTATAGCTCCTGCAAAAGGGGTGGGGACCAAATTTTTTCCAAATTGTTGAAAAACCTAAATCTAATTATTCAAGGAACTCAGCAATCAATAAAACTAAAAGCTGCTTTGAAAAAAATCAATAAAATTGCTCATTCATGGCCAGCTAACTGATCAAGAACAAAAGGGAGAATACATAACATACCAGTATCAGTCACGGGAAAGGGACTTCTTTACAGAGCCTACATATATTACATATATATAGATATATATATTACATATATCAAAGGGAATAATGTGAAATGCTTATATCATAAACTCAAAAACTGGGATTAAATGAATGAATTCTTTGGAAGGAGACAAACCTCACTCAACAAAAAGTAAACGTGAATAACTCAACACTACTAAATAACTAAATGCCCGCTTGTTTGCTTGCTTGAGATAACATTGGTTTACAGCACTGTATAAGTTTATTGCAGTTTCACTCTTATTCAAATATATGATACCACACCACACATACCAACGAGGTTCCAAAAATCCTCCACCACCATCTATTGAACCCCCACTACCCTTTTTTCCTTCCCCTTTGATAACCTTAATTCTCTAGTCAGAGTCCAGGGGTTTGTTTTTGTTTGTTTTCTGTTTGTTTGCTTCGTTTTTTCAAATTTCTCCTCCCCCCAATCCTCTCCCCATCTCCCACTACCTCAGCCCCATGATGCAAATGTTATTCCTATTTATGTTATCCCAGGAGTCTCTTATGCTATCTTCATTACTTTTTATTCTTTTTTCTCTTTGCTCTTCTACTTGGGTGCTTTCCACTGCCCTTTCTTACTGGAAGCTTCCTCCAGTGGACTCTTGAACATCTCTCTGTGGAGTTAGTTTCACTACTGTGTTCTTTAGCTCTTTTGAAACTTTATTTTCTTTATCTTTGTTGTAGATCTCATTTTGTTAAGCTGTTATTTTCCTAATTTCATTGAAAATGAAGACTTGATTTGAAATCTTCAGATCACATATATAGGATTTTTCTCTGGATTTTTGTTTTAGATCCATCATTTAGGGTAAATTTCTCTCTTTGCGTGTGTGGGGGGCAGGAGTGATGCTATCCTGTGTTTATTTCCATGGAGTAGGCTTAAAGCCTTTTTTTCCCTGTCTGATGTAAGAATCTTGTGGTAGGGTTTCAGGTGGCAGTGTATATCGGCCTGGGACAGGAGTTCCAGCTCCCAGCGCTTGGGGTACTTTAGGCTGCAGGGAAGAAGAGGTTGGGGTCAGCAGCAGCCCCAGACAGCTGGCTGTTTCTTAAACTGCCGGAATCTCTCTAGCGATGCTTTCTGAGAGAAAAGCTGCCAGAGCTGGAAGTTCTACAAATCACAAACCAAGGTTTGCAGGAAAGCTCTTAGCTGTTTGTGCTGAGGTTACAGGTTCTGGCCATCTGCTGCTAACCTAGGCTAACCTAGGTGATTGCTGCCTTGGAAGCCAGGAGAATAAGCTGTCCCATGACTTGCTGTTTCCAGTTTGGCACCCCCTCGTGCCATCCTAACTTCAGTATGTTGTCCACGAATGCAGCATCACCATATACAAAAGAAAGTCTTGGAGGATACCCAGCAGTGTCTCTGTTCACTGTAAGCCCTCCTCTTTCTTATTCCTATCGCTGAAGTTTTTTGTTCACCCTGTGAAAATCCTTCGTTTGGATGTATGCATGCTACATCTGTCAACAACCCTGTCCTGCATTCTCTATTCCCCAAAGAAAAGCCCCTCTTTTCCAACCCAGGATGTATGTACTGTCCTCTAGGATGTAGTTCCCAGATGCTAGGGCTCCTGATGTGGAGTAAGTCCTTCAGTCCCTGGGAAGAAGCTCTCCGTCACTGGTGTTGCTCCAGCCTTGTCATGCTGCCAAGGCAGCCATCTTGATGAGAACATGTCTCGGCTTTTTCTACCTTTTCTAATTTTTTTTAATCACTTTTCCTTGTGGTGATGCCAGTTCCCTAATGATCAGTTTCTTTTCCAAAGCCATAGTTCATATCCAGATGCAATTTTGTTGTATTTGTGGAGCGAAGGTAAACTCAAGCTCTTGCTAGTCTGCCACCTTGGGTATTTCAAATAGTTCTATTTTTCATTTTTTGATAAACCTCCATACTGTTTTCCAAAGTGGTGGCAGCATTTATAGTCCTACCAATAGTGTCAGATGATTTCTTTTTCTCCACACCTCTCCTAACACTTGTTTCTATCTTTTTGATATAGGCCATTTTCACAGGTATGAGGTGATGTCTCAGTTTTGATTTGCATTTCCCTAATAAATGATGATGATCATTTTTTCATGTGCTTCCTGGCCTTTTATATGTCTTACTTGAAGAAGTGTCTGTTTAGATCTTCTGCCCATTTTTTTTTATTGGGCTTTTGTTGGTGTTGTTGAGTTGTAGAGTTTTTAATATATATTGCTTTGGTTATTCAGGGTCTTTACAAATTTTAGTATTATTCTATTTCCTTGAAAAATGCCATTGGAATTTTAGTATGAATTGCATTGAATCTACATATCGCTTTAGGTTAGATGGCCATTTTAACAGAGTTAATTCTTCTCATTCAGGAGTATGGACTAGGTTTTAAATCTGTATCTATTTCTGTTTAACAATATTCATTGTACAAATAACAGTTTCATTGTGCAGGTCTTTCACCTCCTTTGTTAAGTTTATTTCTTGGTATTTAATTCTTTCTGATGCAATTTTAAATGAAATTATATTTTTAACTTCTTTTCTTCCAGCTCATTAGTTGTATATAGAAATGAAATGGATTTTTATGTATTAACTTTATAGCTTGTCACTTTTGCTTTACTTACTTAATTGAAATTAAGAGCCCTAATAAGGCTACTTAACCTTAATCTATTAAATTTATTCTGTACTTTATAACTATCCCCCATAGAAAACTCCAGGCTCTGATTTCTTCACTAGAGAATTCTATAAAATGTTGAAAGAAGAAGTAATGTCAACCCTCTACAAATTATTCCAGAAAAATAGAAGAAGGGAAAACATTTCCCAATTTATTTTTTTTAATCAAGCCAGAATTAAACTCTACCTAGAGCTAAAGTCCCTCTAGGAGTCAGAGGGAACTATAGTGAAAAATAAAAATTCTCAATGGTATATACAAAACCATGTCATGATGACATTTTGTTTATCTCAGGAATTAAGGTTTGTTTAGCATATGAAAATCAATCAATGCAATTCACCTGTTAGCAAGAGAAGAATAGAAAAGCCAGGTTAGTAATGGAGAAAACATATTTTAGAAAATTTTACACCTATTCATGAATTTAAAATTCTCAGCAAACTAGAAATAAAAGGGAAGTTTCTCAACCTTATAAAGAACATTACCAAAAAAAAAATCTGTTGCTAGCATTCTTAATGGTGAAAGACTGAATACATCTTTTTAAACTTATTTTAAATTTCCTATTTCACAATGCTGTATTTATTTCAGAATATTGAAATTGCTTCTCAGTCTCTATGTCACCTCACAGCTACCACTGAAGTTCCAATGTCCTTCACCACCATCTTTTCTCCTCTTTCCTTCCCTCTCCCCTTTTCCCACTTCTACCCCTGAGTAATTACAGGACTGAATACATTTTCACTAAGGTGAAAAACAAGGTGAGACTGTCCATAGCCATATAATGTTTTCAGCATTTTGTTAGAGAACATCATCAGTGCAGTCAGTAGACTAAGAGATTAACAGTCACAGAGATTAGTTATACTCCAGTGCCTCTAGAATAAGGGGAGGCTGGGGTGTGGGCCAAAGGGAACAACTAAAATAAATCAATAAACATGCTTTTTTAGTAAAATCATACAAATTAGAAAGGAAAGACTAAAAATACCTCTACAAAGCATGATCGTATCTGTAGAAAATCCTAAGGAACCCAGAAGAGTGATTTAAATTAATCATTACTGATTTATAAGTACAAGATCATTGTATGAAACTCAACCATACTTCTGTACTTACTTCCGTCCCATAGCAATGAATACTTGGAAATGAAGTACAAATGTTATTTCCAGTAGCTTCAAAATTATGAAATACTTAGGGGAAAATGTAACAAAATATTTTAGTATCTGTACATTTAAAGCTGCATAAGAGCACTGAAATAAATTTTTAAAGACCCCAATAAATTATGTTTATATATGTTCATGATTTGGAAGACTTTTTATTGTTAACTTGTCAATTTTCTCCAAATTAACCTATGGATTCAACACAATCTGAATCCCACAGCAGGATTTTTTGGTAAAAATTAAGCTAATTTCAAAAATTTGTATGAGGCGTGCTCTTGTGGATTAGTAGATAAGTCAACTGCCTCTGGCCTAGCATAGTCCACATGCATTCCAAGGACCTATGTTCACATCGCAGGATAAGGGAAAACAACCAAGATGAACAACTAAACAAAATCAAGTGCTTCTTCTTCTTCTCTTTTCTGCCTGTCTACCTATTAGCCTTCATCTTTGTTTAAAAAAAAATTTTATATGAAATTGCAAAGGAGTTAGAATACTCAAATCAATTTTGAAAAAGAAAAAAATTTGAATATTTATCCTGCTTCATTTCAAGGCATCTTAGAAAGCCTTTACTAACTAAGCACAAAGATTGCTAGCAAATCACCAGAAACAAAGGGAAAGGCCTGGGACAGATTCTCACAGTTCTTAGAAGGAACCAACCATACTGACACCTTATGTTGAACTTCTAGAATCTTCAACTGTAAGACAAAGTTCTGTTAAATCTATGTTTGTGGTACTTCATTATAGTAGCCCTAGCAAACTCATACAAAAAGGATCACAAATCTAAGTAAAAGAGTTAAAAGCTGGGAGAAAATACAGGGGAAATCTTTGTAACTTGAGGCTAGACCCATATTTCATAGAAAAGTTATAAAAAGAAGAAATTATTGAAGTCAAAATTGGTAAGTTAGGCTACATCAAAATTAAAATATTTGCTTTTCAAAAGACACCAGAAAGAAAATGAAAAAGCAAGCCACGGAGAGGGAGAAAATATTTTCATTTTCACATATATATATGTATATATGATTAAGGACTTGTATTCAGAATATATTTTTTTAACTCTTAAAACTCAGTAAAAAGGAAACAATTTGAGTAAACTTTGGAAACGATTTGGATGTACATTTCACCAGAGTCAGTAGGAGTGGCACATCAGCCCCTTAAAAGATGTTCAACTTCATTAGTCATTAGGAAAAGGCATATAAAATTATAATGCGATACCATTTACTCACTAGAATGGACTCAAATAATTCGAAATGCTGATGAGACTATAGAGCAATGGGAACTCTCATGCAGTGTTGGTGGGAATTCAAAGTGGTATAGCTGCTTTAGAAAACAGTTTGGCAGTTTCCTATAACATTAAAGAGAAATTTACTGAAAGAATCCTCACAAAGTAGATGCTTGAATTTTAGTTTGATGAGTGAATAAGAGAGTTTTGAGGAGAAGGGCACTCTTGACAAAGGTTTATGAGTGTGAGAATACATGTTAATGTTTTATAAACCGTAAGGAGTCTGGTATTGCTGGAGTCCTGCCGTGAGACTTAAGTCAAAGTGGCAAGAATTGAAACTGGGCAAGTTGTCAGAGAGATAAAAGGTGACTCTTTCAAATTTGCTTATCAAACTCACATTGCAAGTGAAATTATGTCCTTGAGAGAGAAACCTTCTGTCTTGAATGAGAGATGAGATGATCCATGGATGCTTTGATTTCTCTTCTTTCCCTTTTGACTAACACACACATAAAAACCTTGCTTTTTACAATCAACTGTTTTAAAGTAATAACTATTCCTAAACAGACCTCCGCTGAATTTGTGTAACTAAGGCTGTACTTGAGCTTTCACATGTTACAGGGAAGAAATATGATTTAATGTTTAAGAGAGGCTTTTGCTAATAGCCATCTGTGAGAACCACTGAGATTAGCCAGATGTAGTTTGTGCCTTCAAGCAATTACTACAAGTTCTTTGTACCACTGAGGAGAAATTCACAATCTCCCTCACATTGCATTTTGGAAAGGCAAAAACCTCCTGAAACTGCTTATTGGTTCAATTCCATTTATGTAAAATTCTTGACCCTCATTCTCTATTCTTGGAGTGATGCAGGAAACTGTATGTTTATGTATTTGTGGCAGGAGCAAGTACATAGAAAGATTTTGATTAATGAATGGAACAGCTGATTTTGAGGGCCTGCTCTAAAATCAAATGCTTTCTTGTGTATTACAGGCAATGGATTTTGAAGGCTGGGCCGATACCCTCTTCCTTCTGCAGTTCACCCTCTCCTGTGTGATGGGGTAAGCCTTTGCTGCCTTGTTATCAGATAGTTTCCTTGGAGAAATCTACTGTAAGGTCCTTTTGCCTAATTTTTCAGTGTTCTGTTCTATTTCTGGAGTACACCAACTTAGGATAATTAAGCCTCCAGATTCAGATAATTTCGAAGTCCTTGGGGCGTGCCCTCAGGCTACTGAACTCATCCCACAGTCATTCTTTGGAGGATGGAGAAAACAATCTAATGTATACCCAATAACCTAGTCTGTGCTAAGCATCATTATACTCTAATGTGTATTATTTTCTTTAAAGATTTATTTATTTAGAGGAAGGAAGCAGGCAGGAATGAAGGCAAGTAGGCAGGCAGGCAGGAAGAAAGAGGAAGAAGAAGCATTTATTTATCCATTTAGTTGTTCACGTTGGTTGTTTCCTCCTTCCCCCACCACACACATCCCATCCCCTGTCCTGGGCCATGAACCCTGGTCCTTGGACTACACCATCCTAAGCTGCAGTCTCTTAACTGCTGAGCCACCAGTGCACACTGCATTATTTTATGTGATCTCTATGTATTGTTGCCGCCTTACCTGTGAAAAACCGGGTTCAGAACTCTAGTAAGCGGTCTAAGTTTGCACACATAGTAAGCAACAATGACAGTCTGAATTTGAGGCTGATTCCTTACCACCAGGCTGTTTTCTTAGAAGATTATATATCAAAGGCAAGAGGGTATCTGAAAACAGCACCTGGTCCAAAATGGACATGATTTTCTCTTTAATGAAATTTGTAAAGGTCTAGGCTATAGTACAAGCAGCAGTGAAGTGGAGAGAGCTCACTGTCAGTGATTAGATTGTGCTAGTGTGTCCGACACTGGTTGTTTCACATGACTAGAAATTATTCCAGAGTAAGCAACTGCATCTTATATAAGATACTTCTTTCTTCATTCCAGGTTTATCTTGATGTATGCTACAGTACTCTGTACTCAGTATAATTCAGCTCTTACAACTACAATAGTTGGCTGTATTAAGGTGAGTTGAAAAAAAAAAATTATCTTGTGGGCACTTTATTCGCAAATTGTTTCTCTAAAATAAATCTGGCTATGGACTTAAGTTCAGTAATCATGTTTCCTCATGTATTGTCTTAATAGTTTGACAGACTGTAGTGATAATTTCTGAAAGTTTTTAAGAATTCAGTCTCTACTTTCAGGCAACTTTGCTCTGAGGAGAATAGGAAAAGAAGATTGTATTATTCTAGAGTAGAGTAGTAAGAATTGGACCTGTTTCTGACAAGGCGGATGACTAGCTCAGTAGTGGTAGGCCTGTACCTTTAGCCTTCAATAAGTACTATTCTGTTCTCCACCTCCCTGAGTTCTGGCTGGTTTATAGGGAAAGAATGCTTGCCAAAAGCTAATCAAATGAGTTTTCCTACGCCTGAGCCAAACCTAAAATGGCCCGCTTGTAAAGGCTGTGCCTGACATATCTGGTGATGTCATTTCCTCCTGGTCCATTTTAATTGAGGGAGGCTCATTCGTCTTCAGTTTGGAAGGCCAAGTTGACTTGAATATTGAATTGAAATTAGTGGTTTGTACCCTGAGTCCTCCTTCATCTGACTTTGTGATTCTAGTTCTTTAAGATCCAGCAAGCTACAGCATGCCTGAATTCCTAATGAATTAGGCTCGTTTTCTGAAAAATGTTAAGATGGAGAGAGGTAGGTTCTCAATCATTTGGGGAAAAGGTACAGTTGCCCTTGTGACTTCTTTCTGCTGCCCCGCTGTCTGCAGTGAAGGAAGGGGGTGCAGAGATCAAGGTTTGTTTGCTCTGCTAGGCTTCCCTCTGCAGCCCCAATGGAGGCTTCCTACCTGATCTCATTTTAGAAACGAGATTTGGGTTAAAACTCCAGAAGGTCTCTTACTTCAAATCATGGAATTGGAGTGTTTAGTGTGAAAGGAATTGAATTCAATTAAGCAATAACAAGTCAGATGTGTGAATTTCCATGAAAACCAGAGAGCGTTAATCTGCAATCAAAGGCCTGGGCTGGCTGAAACAATTTTACCCTCCCTCCCATCCCCCAGTTAGCTCTCTGCTGTGTTTTGGTTTGGGGGCTTTTGTTTTGTTTCTCCCAAGTTTTATTCGGGAACTCATACAAAATATTCCAGATACATGAGCTTTACTCCTCATCTTCCTCCTCCTCTTAATCCTGGTTAATCTGAAGTATCACAACTCATAACTCTGCAACTATGAGCAGCTAATCATTTAGATTATTCTTCCTCAGTATTTTTTGGTGAGCTATTTTACTGAAAAAAGATACCTTAGAAGTGAGAGTAGTCTTGCTCTTGATCATTTACGTGGTTATGACCCCTTCACCAAAATTCCCAACTTTTCTGTTTATTTTGATTCTCTCTCTCCTGAAGAAACTG
Source organism: Solenodon paradoxus (assembly GCA_004363575.1). Taxonomy (NCBI): domain Eukaryota; kingdom Metazoa; phylum Chordata; class Mammalia; order Eulipotyphla; family Solenodontidae; genus Solenodon; species Solenodon paradoxus. Next base: position 94,747 of record RJWH01003795.1, on the reverse strand, counting down.
CTCCAAACTGCCAGCATCCATGATTCCTTTCTTCTCTGGGTGGGTGCAGTCAAGGATGAATTTCAGAACCCGCTTCTTTTTTTTACCCCTCCGCAGCACAAGTCTTTTCATGGGTATCATGGCTCCAGCAGAGGAGAAAGGCATGCTTTTTGGTTTTCATAAGTGAATGCTTCAAGAGCAAAGTGAATGGCTTGTGTCTTCAGAATAAGAACGTCAAGAACACATTAGGGCAGTAGGTACTTTGTTTTTACCATAGAAAAAGGAAGGCCTGTGTTTAATTATTTTTTTTTTAAAGAAAAGTATAAGCAGGAATGAAGGCAAGTGGTCAGGTAGGAAGGACGAGGCAGAAGAAGCATCTTTTTAAACCATATCTAGTTTTTCACATTGGTTTCCCCTGGCCCAGGTCTTGAACACAGAACCTGGGGTGTATGTGAGACTGCTCCAGGGTGTACTAGACCACTAGGCCCCCAGGGCCACCTGCCTATGTTTAAGTTTAATAATTAAGCCTATTTGCTTAGAATTTCCTTATCAGCATAGAATACAAAGACAATCATGCCCTTATTAACATCAAGTCCCAGTACATTTCTTTTGAAGAAAAGAAAACATAAGTTTTCTAGGTAAGATCTAGGTATTTTCTAAGTAAGATCAAGTACTTTTTCTCTTCCCTACAGTAGTTCAAGTACCCTATGATCTTGCTCAGTCTAAAGGGATCAGTTTCACTTCCAAACTCTAGTGGAAGAAAATGAATGGACTGTCTGATCAGCTTCAATTGCTGTTGCTTCTCACTGCCACATCTATCCCTATTGAATGATGTCTGCTTCAGTCTCAGAGGCCACAGTGAGGTGTCTTCCTTTAGCTTCTCAGTCATACCACTTACATTCTGTTATTGTTCTCCAGTGATCTTTAAGAGTCCTTTTGTACTTGAGGATCCTAAGTCTATAAACCCTTGGATCAGTGTCCCTTGTTTCTTTTAAGTATGGAAAGAGAATTACTTAGGATAACTGGTTAAAAGTGGAAATTCCAGTATACCCTGGTGGAGGCACAGTTAGATCCATCTGAGAGCACAGTCCATGTACATCCCAAGGACCTGGATTTGCATCCTGGAGCTGGGGGAACAACTCTGATGAATAACTAAATAAAATAAAGTGCTGCTTCCTCCTGTCTGCCTCTACTCACTTCATTCCTGCCTGCACCTTTCCTTTAAAAAACAAAAGTGGAAATTCCTAGCTCATGCCAGATATGCTGAATCATAATCTCTAAATAAAGCAGAGCCCATTTTCAACAAGATTTCCAGCTGATTCTCAGGAATACTAAAGTTCAAGGATGGCTGTCTTAGTTTTTACTACCAGTGTAGACCCTAATATGCTTCCTGGTAAGTTCCACTTTGTGGGCATTGGTGTCTTTCCTGGTAACAAACCTGGTTAGGATGCTCTGACATATAGCTGCAGGTTTTCTAACTCCTGATTGATTTTGAGCAACAAGAAATGTGTTTTCTATCCCTTTTCTTTCTGAAGTTCCCTAGACAGTTTATGCAGAATAATCCGCTTTCTGCCTCAGTCTCAGTATTCCAAGATCAGTCCTACTTGCACGCTTTCCCAAGTTGTCAACTGGCCTTGTCACTATTGCGTGATAATTCATTTTCCCCACCTCAAATAATAAGAAAATGTGCTCTAAGGTAATGTGCTGTCTCTATCCTTAGAACTAGAAAAGGCTGACAACTTTAAATGCTCTCTCAAAAGGCACTCTATTAAAAAATAACTTAGAAGTTCGTTTTACCCTTTCAAAAACACTATTGGCAGTCTGCTTTATGCTTCATCAGCCTCACCTAGAAAAGCCCAGCTACTAAAATTATTTGTGATATTTTTTATTTATGGGAGTTATGGTAGCAGAGCAAGGGCCAGTGACTTATGTATGAGAAAGTTGAGAGGTCAGGGAAGAATTGAATAATAGTTTAAACTTTGAAATTTTTTTTTCACCTTCGTGTTCTGATAATAACTAAAGGGAGCCAGACAAGCAGAAGATATGCACACCTGGACTTGAAGGGAGTCAGCAGAGATGACAGCTGAGGTGACTTTCCATGTGGTTTTTTATTAGTGTATCATTTTTTTTAATATAGTAAGGAAGTTTCTTCTAAAAACAACCTTTGTTGGTAAACTTCCACCATCTCCTTTTTCTTTTCAAAAGAAGAGGAAAAGATGCGTGCATGTAAGCAAGTTTTCCTTGTTTTCTGTTCCCTCATGAGTCAACAGTCATTTTAATGGAAGGAAAAAGCATTCTTCCTAAAAGGGCCTTTGTGTTTTTTACCCCTAGTAACAGCGTGTTTCTGTATGTAGATTGATGTCAGCCCAGACCACAAGGCAGAGGACGTTTGATAATCTTGTTAGTATTCTTCAGTATTGATGAAAACATTTACCTTCCAGAGAGATAGAGTGAAAATAGGCTAATGTCATTGCTTCCTTATTAGTGTTCTTGCTAAAATTATACTTATTTTAGGGTTGGTGAGCTCTTGTCTGTTTGTTTTTGTATGTTACGGATAGGTATTTGGGTCACAGCATGAATGAGTTTATATTCATGTCTTAAAAGCTCAGTTAAACCTATATAACTATATTGCCTTTCTTTTAGAATATATTAATAACTTATATTGGAATGGTCTTTGGTGGAGATTATATTTTCACATGGACGAACTTCATTGGTTTAAATATCAGGTAAGTAAAAATAATTAAATGTAAAACTTTGACAGGTGGGATATTTTTATGCTCAAATAGTGTCACAGTAAGATTGAACTATTAAGTTGATAGCAGATTTGTTCATGTATTGAATAAACGTTTATGGAGTCCCTGCATTGTACTAGGCATAATGTCTCTAGATAATGCTTTTTAAGAAATGAGGAGAAAAGGCGTTCATATTCTATGCATAACATTTAAATTCTTTCTAGAAGTTGCATTCCTTTTACTTAGCCTTTAATAAACATACCTTTATCATGCCGAGATAGCAGTGCAGTGTTCTCAAGGACAGTGAGGGCGATGGATATCAGCTCTCCTAGAATTGCTTTATGTATGTCTGTCCTTGGACACAGCAGAACATTTCTTCAGACCTCACTATCTTCATCAATGAAGAGGGTGACTTTGTATGAAAGCTCTTTTTCAGTTCAAGATTTTTAATTTCATGGTTTTAAGTAGTATTTATGTGCTTAAAATTCTTAAATTTTCATTTGGGGCAGACCTCTGTGCTGAAATCAGACATAGATTTAACAGCCAACTTGAAATCTCTAGCTGACATGTATAAAACTAAACTTTTATTTCACCCACAGCTTCTCCATCTCAGTGATGGAGACTGTCCTTCCAGCTGCTCAGTACCCTGGAGTCCTCCTCGACTCTTTGATCTTATGCCCAGTATTCACTGTGTTAGCAAATTCTGTTGGCTCTGCTTTCAGAATTTATCCAGAAAAAGAGAACTTCTCACTATCTGCATTGCTTCCATCATCATCTAGTAATCCACAGCTGTTGCCTAGATTACTTCCTAGTCTGCTGTGCTTGAATCCCTCGTTTAACACACTTCCCCGCCCCGTATACAGTCAGTTCTCAAGTGAGTCGATGTATTCCTTCTAAAAAGTAAGTCAGAACATACTACTCTTTTTAAACTCCCTCTTCTTCCCACCACAATGACTTTCCTTGCCCCAAAGTCCTGATCAGGCCTTTGATCCAAGATTGATTCCTTCTTTACCACTCAGTTTCTGCTTCTGCTTCTCCCTCACTTCACTTTGAATAGAGCTCATCGCTGTTCCTGCTCGTGCTGAACATCCTCTCTCTTTAGAGCCTTCGGACTGGATATTTTCTTTGCCTGGAACACTAGCCTCCAGATAATCACATGGCTAATTCCTTTAAACCTATACCATTTTGATCAAATATTACATTCTCAAAGTCTACCCCATCCACTTTATTTAAAATTGCAACCTGTTCTTCCCCTTTGAACCCACCCAAACCCTCTTAATTGCTCTTCTATCTTTTTCAGAGCACTTAATTGCTTTCTAGTATACTATATACGTTGATTATTTATATTTATTGCCTATTTTCTGTTTCCCCTGGTAGAAGAATGTAAGTTTCCTATATAGAATAGGGTTTCTGCCTGTATTGTTCATTGACATTTCCCCAGCTCCAGTATTCACTGGTAGCTGCTTAATTAATGTTCGCTTGATAAATTCTATGTGAATTGATAAAAAGGTGCTTTGGAAACTATACTAGAATATGGTAATGTAATTTGCAGTAAATTGTATAATCTCATCAAGCTTTTATTTCTTCAGATGTGAATAAGTGATAATATCTACCTATTCTACTTTCCTTTTGCATCAATATGAGAATTTAGTATTAATCTTATTAATAGGTTATAATTAATTTTTGCCCTTTACATTTGTTTTTCACTATTGTTGGCTTTTAGAGGGAAAAATCATTTGTTATATGTAAGGGTAGGAGTTAGTGGGAGAGTGGGTTTACTCGTATACCTGAGGATTGAATATTATAGAAAGAACATGAAGATTTGAGTCTCAGACTTCTTTCAGAGTTACAGTTTTGATGTTTACCATCCGTGTGACTTTGAGTGAGTGAATTGTTTGTCCTTTCTGAGCTTCGGTTTTCTTATGTCTTGCAGGTAAAAATGCCTCCTTCTTTAAAGTTATTAGATAGAAATAACTTAATGAATGTACCTAGTTCACTGATTGACATCTCTGCTTAGTAAATATCAGATTCTGTCATTAACACTCGTGCCCTGGATGTAAGCAGCATGGTGAACCAGCTCAGACTTTGGATGTGACCCGAGTTTCATTCATTTTTAGAAATCTGGTTAAAGAATCATTATTACTGTAACATAGATCTGATTCAGAGATGTCTCAATTTTCTTTTTGTCCCTTTCAAGTAAATAACCTGATAGCCAAATGAAGTAGAAGCTTCTATTTGCAGTTTTAGATCTCAGCACTCCAAATCTCATAAAACAACATAGTATCCTCTAAGAAAAGTTAGGTATCTTTTTCCACATTGCAGACTATGAAAAAAAAATTCTTTTTAGGTACCTAAGTGTGTTGGAATGTTACCACATGTATCAGTCTAATACATACATATCCAACATCTTGAAAATTCTTCAGTAGAACTTCTTTTTGTATCTCAGGTCGTACATTATAGTTCAGGTTAAACTGTCTTTAGATCATATTTTTTATTGCTTTCACTTTTTATTATAATAAATTGTACATGCCATGTAACTTAAACCCCTTTCTTATTACAGGGCTAGAGAGAATAAGTGATATGCTTAGTCAGACAGTCAGAATGGAAATTATTTGCAGCTAGGATTAAAATCTATGTGACCTTCTGTTCAAATACTATTTTACAAAGTAGTTTTCAATTTTTGTCAAGGAAAATATATTGTCTTTTTTTTTTTCACTTTTTTTCTTAAAACGAAAATTATGATTTGATTGCTTATGGTTTGGTTTGGTTTTTACTTCTAGTTAGCAAGCAGATTCTGAAGTTGTGGACAAAGGTGTCTGGGGCGGGGGTTTAGGTAAAAACCAGATTTAAAATGGCCTCTTAATAGATTCATTTTGAGTGGAAATGGTGTCAGTCCATCTTTGGCTGACTGTGCTTTGAAGGAAATTGCTAGTTGAGTTGTAGTCTTTAAAAAAAATCTATGATTAAACCCAGACTAAATTATTATAATGTAGTTCAGTAAATCATATGTGTATCTATTGCTAATTTAAATTCTCAGCTATTTGAGGGCAAGAAATCACTCATCTTATTTGAAGGTATTTCAGTGTTTCAGTGCCTGCCTATATAGACGTTCAAGTGGTAATAATAGCAAGATACTAGCCAAAATTCTTTATGTATTCTTTTGCTAGTCATTGTTCTAAGTACTCCATACTAATCGTTATAAAAACCCTATGAGACAGGTACTGTTAATATTCCATCTCACATCCTGCCCCGCTGCCCAGCTGAAATTCAGTCTATGATTTGCCTTTCAAGTCTTCATTCTTTTTTGTTATTATTATTTTAGTTGTTCACACTGGTTGTCCCCATCCCCAGACTCCTGTTCGCCGTCCCAGTCACACTCTGGTGGAGTAGTGGTTGATTCACTGCCTCCAGCGAGACTACTCCACAGATACCCCAGGGACCCGGGTTTGCGTCCTAGGGCCAAGGGAACAACCAAGATGAACCACTAAATAAACTGAAAGAAGTGCTTCTTCCTCCTCTTTCTTCCTGTTGGCCTCCCTCCCTGCCTCTACTCACCTTCATTCTTGCCCGCACCTTTCCTTTATTTAAAAAAAAAAGAGTACAGAAAAAGGGGGGAAAATAATGGAAATGCTTGAGTAGTTTGAATTCAGCCCCAAACTGAAGAACAGTGTCAAAGATATCGAGAAAGCAAAAAAAGGACTATTATTAAATATACAAGAGGAACCTGCCCCACACACCTCATTCCAAAAAACTAATAAACAGTAAGAACAGGTTTGGAAAATGTCTTAAGATTCTTTTTTCCTGTCACTTTTCCCTAATTTGGGATCTCTTTTTAAAAACTTATACATATACTTATACCTCGAAGCACCCTGATCTGTTGGGAGAGTATTTGCCTGACTTGTATCAGCAAATCAAGCAAATAATAGCCATGTCAAAACCCATGCATTCCAAAGGACATCACAAGATTTGGGAGCCTTTTGCTTTTTTCTAAACTTACTCCTGGGAAAATTCCTAAAACTCCTAGGCAAGTGAAATAGAACACATCCTGGCTAGACTTCTGTGACTAAGTTACTTCTATTTTTAAAGTATGCACAAAGACCAAACTTACTTAATATAGAAAGGCAAACATAGATGTGTAAGAAGACAATGGGTAGAGTTTCTAGTATATGACGGCCATCTTTTTACAGTGTCACCTCATTTAATCACCCCCCAGTTCATATGATAATTTAATTGATATTCAGAGAGCTAAAATAACTTGACTAGGAATACACAGTTACCATAGTAAGAACAGACCTGAGATTCTAATCCTGATCTGACTCTAGAAATATGCCCCATAATTTAGCCATGTGATAAGAAATTATTACGGGATAAGAAATTAAAATGGGCCCTCTTTTTTTTGAACATTTCTGGTCTCTTTGATTACCATCCTGTCTTACCACTGATTTGCCTTTATTGTCCTGTCTCCTTTGGCAGGCAGAGCAAAATCAGAGCTGTTGAACCCATCTGGTTCATATAGTGAAGGAGTAACTGCTTAGAGCATGCAGAGCCATAGACAAATGTTTATCTTCAGGGGATTAACAGTCTACCTGGAAGATTCATTTATTCATACATTAAGTAAATGTATAGTGGGCACCTGCTATGTGTCAACCGTTGTTTTAGGCAGCGGGGATAGGGCTGCTATCAAAGCTGATCAAGACCTTTGCACTCATGGAATTTTCCTTCTCATAGAGGAAGAAATTAATGAAGATAAGTGAGTGAAATACTTGTTGGTGATAAATAGTGGTAGATAAAATTAAAGCAGGAAAGGGAGATAAGGAATATTGCAAAGGGTGGGAACGCTTACTGAGAAGGTTTTATTTTGTGTAAAGATCTAAAAAGTGAAGAGCAGGGCCACATTGACTTCTAGAATGAAGAGCCAATGAAAAGACCCTGAAGTGTGAGTGTGCTTGGTATGTTTAAGGAGTAAGGAGACCAGTGTAACCCAAGTGGAGTGAATGGAAAGATTTGAATAGAGGAGTGGCATGATCTGACTTAGTTTTAATAGTAATTCTGGCCACTCTGTTGAGATCAGACTGATGGAGAAGGGAAAGTATGAAATGGTTCTGTTAATGCAATGACTTTCATTTATATAGGAACTGTATCACATTTATAATAACATTAGATGCTTGCTTGCCTGGCATTAATAATAGCAGTGACTAGGCACTTTTTATATACTCTTTGAAAAGAGTTTTCAACAGCGACCATCACACGAGTGTCACAGAGTAACTCTCTAGACTGGTACCAGCAATAAGGTTGTAGTTGTTTCAGAAACTGAAATTCAGGAAAGATACTTAGGTAAGGCTTTGACTAGTCGGTAGGATTTGGAGAGTACAGACATTGAGTACTGTGTGAGCAAAAACCTGGTGGGTACCTGCATGGGAGGTGCCTCAGCTGTCTCAGAACAGAGGAAGAACCAGTATCTAACTAGGAAGACATTCTGGGAGTTACTAATCAGCTGTAGATAGTAGAGGTTAGGTCAAGTCTTTTCTTGGCCTAGTTTTCTTTCTAAGGCCTAGTTAGGAGGACTAAAATCAGGAAGGTGTTACTATATTTAGGACTCCTTGATTTTCTGGATAAATGACTGTACAGCCATGAAAAACAGCAGCTGCCAGAAAGGCTCTCTTTTCCCATTTTTGTCCTATTAGCTCCTGGCATGCCTCCTGTATGCTAATTAACCTTTTGAAATAATCTATTGTCTTGTTACATGATTTAAATGATATAGTTTAACATAATTATATAGAACTTATATTGTTACATAATTACATAATTTAATTCATCATTCCTGTAAGAGTAGTGTTATAATTACCACTTTACAGATGAGGGAACTAAGGCTCTTAGAGGTTAGTAACTTGTCCCATATCACAGAGCTTTTTAATGTCAGAAACCACAGTTATATGCTTTTTGCTCAACCCTGTGGCACCTGTGTTTCTCTCTTGTTTCTTTGTTCAAATTCAGAAGCTCTGAAAAGTGGTAGATATAGGGTCAACACAGCTCTGCGTTATTGGGCTGGAGGAAAAATAGGAGAGCCGCTTTATGGGGAGTTAGGATGGGGTGTTTCTGGTCACTGTAGGAAGAACGTACCAAGAAGCCTGGCTTCAATTTTTTGACAGGAATCGTATGTGTTAAGAAATAGCTGTAAAGAATTGTACGTGTTAAATGGGTAGATTGTATGTTATGTGAATTGTGTGTATTGAGATACATGCAATAAAGCTATTTTTAAATTGAAAAAAGATAGCAGTAGAAGTCAAACTATCTTGATGCATAGGTTTTGATGTGGATTGATACATTTTACGTATAGACTACAGAAGGCAGGATCTAATCCAAGAGGCAGAGCTATCTGGTTAGAAACGGGAATAAATACGTCAGCTACCACGGGAGACGGTAGCCGCCCGGAACTTGGACTCCTGTGGCCTGGCGATGGAGTTACTATATTGAAGGCATTTTTAGTAGATATGAGTAAAATGGATATCTGATTATCTGAGGCTGGTGACTGTGTCCATGGCTACAAGTCTAGGACATAGGCCGTGCATGGCTTTGGAAGATTGAAAGTGAAGCAGAGCAGATGAAGTGCCACTATTCTGCACTTTCTAATCAGACTTGAGAATTCTTTTTTTGTTGTTAAGAGAAGAAGGAAGAGAGAGGAGGAAGAAACAAGGAAGGAGCATGTTTGTTTATTTATCTCGGTGGTTCCCCCAGCCCTGGACTGCAGCCCAGGTCTACGTGGTCTGCGCCAAAGTTGCCAGTTCAGCACCTGAGCCACCAGGGCTCAGAGTGAGTGTTCTGACTAGGTTTTGTCTGGAAGACACTGTAGCTTTGTCTTTTTCTTCTGTTAATCCCCTGGCTGTGTCTGCCACAGCAGGCCTCAGTGAATTACTAGTTGGTGTGATCTGATTATTAGGCAGATGGAGAGTTGCTTGAAATGAAAAGAAAATGAATATTTTGGGTGGTTGAATATAGAAACACCAATTCCAAATACAGATGTCATCAACTTTATTGTGGATATTTAGGGAACCAATAAATGAATGAGTTCTTTGAAGTAGTAGCAGGTCCTGATTCAGAATTATTTGGTAATGCTGTATAAAAATTAAGATTTACCACCTCTCCCTGCCCTAAATCTTGGTTTTTCCTATTCTTTTCCCCATCTTCTTCCATTCCTTTTAGTTTCTCCCCATTCCCAAAGCTGCTAGGAGGCAATTCCTTTTCCTTTTCAAGCCATTCATTAACTCATTGCTGCTTGACACATAATATTCTTGTTGATGACTATCAGTGAGTACTCTTCCTGCATCAGGTTAAATCTCTTTATTATACCAGCCTACCTTTTGTACATATCTCCCTTGTCTGCGAGTATCAGAGTTGACAGGGAAAGGAAAGTGAATGTTTTGATTGTTTACCGTGCACCAGGGTTAGGACCTTGTTATTTATGCATCATTCCCTCATTTAATCCTCAAAGAAGACAAAATAGTATTATTAATATCTTCGAGGTTCACAATATATGATAGGTAACTTCTTTTGGTCTCCAACCCTATCCCACCCCAAACAAAATGAAAAAGAGTACTCCTTCCTTACATTCTGCTTCCTCTAGATTTCTAGGTACTGAGTATTTATTAGCACAGAAATAGAATTTCAGGGAAATTAATTTTCCCAGGAATACAAATTAGCAATATGTTCAGGATTTAAACCAAGATCTAACTCCAGAGTTCGTGTTTTGTTTTGTTTTTTTCATTATACTAACTACACTAGGTATGTAGGACCCAGGCTCACTATAAAAATAAAGCTTGGAAATTCCAGAATATTCTCCTGTCCTGTGCACTAGTCCATTATTTCTATCCAGGTAAAATTGGTTTAGTACGAATATCAATGTTTGACAGGAAAAGTAAAACAGGGAGCATTGTTGTTTTTCAGGTTGTCCTTGGAGTGGGGAATCCAGAGGAGGATAGGATGGAAGAAGTAGTCTTAGTTTTATGTGGGGTGGGGTGGGGTGGGGTTGAAGACAAAGGGAAGGTGCCTATCATGTACATATGAACTTCAAAGAATTTTTTGCTTCAGTCAAGAAGGCTACAGTGAGCCATCTTTTTTTGGGTCCTAGCCCAACTACTAGGGAAATTGCCTACTTGATGCCCTAGAAAAATAAGAAAAGTTTCCTTAAAGGTCACACAGATCAAATTCACCAAAATGGAACTGAAAAAAGTTATCAGATGAAGGAAAAGATGAAGTTCTGTGAACATTGGCTCAGGGCTGGTTTTATGAGGCAACTTTCTTTCGATGAGACTATAATAGATTTAACACATTTTTATTTTACTGCTATAAAATGCCACGACCATGCAAGGGACTCAGTAGAGCTAAGAGTAAGGTCTTGGGAAATTTACAGACTGATGGGAACTATGATGACTGAACCCTGAAATATCAAGTGGAACAGGAACCATAAAGGGAGGAACCGATACAGTGGAGAAACTCAGACTGACCTACGTTTTATTCTGGTTTGTCGTGTGATTAGGATGTTATAACTCTGAGCAAGTATCTTATGACTCTGGGACCCAGTTTCTCCATCTGGAAAATAAACACCTTGCAGAGAGATTTTGCAACAGCAGGAGATGTATGTAAAATGCATGAAACATAGTAGACTTTAATGAATGGTCACAATTTGATTATTAAGTGCTATGAATGCCTATCTTGCTTTCTTACCTCCTGGAGTGGCAACTAGGCACCTCTTGCCTGATGCAGCTGGCCTCAGATAAGAACAAGTTCATGACAGCTGGTCAGGCAGAAGGTCGAGGTCAAACCAGGGGCAAGGAAATCTAAAAGAAGCAGAGCCCAGGCCAAGCTGCCAGAGACAGAAGGGAGTCATCGGTAGCGGGCTCAGTAAGAACAGATCTGGGCAGTGTCGACACTATTCCCGAAGCTCCTCCAGTGGACTTTCAGCTTAGTGCTCAGTGCAGGAAGCTATGTATCCTAGGAAGGTGTGAAGTTCCCGCAGAGGATAGGCAGGAGTAATCACTGTCCCAAAAGAGTTAACCCACCTGAGTGGTAGGTGTGGTGGACAAGGGAGGAGTACCTGCCCCCACCTCAGAGGCTAAGGGCTCAGATGACAGACTCTTGACTCTAGTCGGAGAGAAATCAGTTCTATGAAATCTGGGGTTTGCATGTTTACTTACTAATTGGGGTGTTTTCCCTTCTTATTAAAAAGAACTCCTTTGTCTAACGTGATTATTGTTGAAAATGAAAAAAATACAAATAAAAGATCTCCTGTCACCTCACTATCTAGATATAACCATTGTTAACATCCTTGGTGTTTTCTTTCTAAACTTTCCTGTTCTGAGACATAAATTTCTGTTTTGTAGCATTGCTGGGAGCCTGGTGTATTCCTACATCACTTTCTCAGAGGAGCAGCTGAGCAAACAGTCAGAGGCCAGTAACAAGCTGGACATTAAAGGGAAAGGAGCCGTGTGACCAGAGGATTGCTTCTACTCTCTAGGCCCGAGGTTTTGATCCGCTTGGAACACTGGCAATTCTTCTATAGATACTGAGGTGTCTTGATTATGGAGAAAATACCATTCCTTTGCACTTGTACAATCTGAGGATTGATTGCTGCCTTTTAAATTTTTATGATGAGAGGAACTTATATTTGACTTTATTTTAAATGTGCCATTTGAATTAATTTATATCAGACTGGAAAATGTATTGGGATTTTTAATTTATTTTTCTTCTGTGCTGACAATGAAACATCAGTGTTTTGAAAATATTTTATCCCATAGTTTGATATCCAGGTGTCCCTGAGAGCTGTGTACATAACGCACGCCAGCTGGAGCCTCTTCATGCACAGCGTTGTTGTGTCTGGAGGCGGTTTAGCCTTCTTTCTACTGGAAATGCAGCCGAGTGTCTGAAATTTCTCTTCTCTCAGTTTTATTTCTTAATCATTATAATTTCTTCATTAAGGATATCATCAGTGCATTTGCCAAAGGTAGCAGCTTTGGCACTAAAATATATGTGGGGCTTTGAAATATATTGGCTTCCTGTTGGCTTCCTAGAAGTCAGGGGATGAGCAGAGCGCATTCCTTGAAAATACACTGTTCCGTCTGTTATGTAGGAGGGGCATAATGAAAGGATGAAAAAAATAGGCCTTTTACCAACTTACTCAGCTGTCTGATTCGTTCATGTAACTAAAATGTATTCAATATGTAATATGTGCCCGGCATTGTGCTAAGTGCTTGGGATAGAGCTGTTTTTAGCGGTTGTTGAATGACCTCACTCCTATAGTGACTAGATGTTAAGGCAGAGAACTTAGCTCTACCACTTTGTTCAGAAGATGTGACAGTGAACAAGTCACAGAAGCTCTTTTCAGCTCTCAGAAACTGCAGATCTGTAAATGGGGCTAGAAGCACCTGCCTTGCCTACCCCAGCACTGCAAGTCCAAACGGAGCAATGAGATCAAATGCATATGAGGAGCTGCATTCCGTAAACCGTACAGCTCAGCCTGTCTTTTCTGAGTGAGAATGGCAGACAGGCTAGGTGATGACCATTTGTTGCCTAACTTTTACCTCTTCTGAGTTTGGTTGCTATTCTCTTGACTCCTCTTTTAAATCAATGTGACTGGGTCTTACCTTTCTGAATGTATTTTTTTGAGGGGAGGGGAAGGCAGGTTGGATGTTTCTGTGTTATCTGTGGCCACTACATCCCCTTCCTTCCTCCTTCAGTAGCACAGCAAACCTCTCTCCTTTGGAAGCTCCTGCCTACATCTGAAGCCCCTTGGCTCACTTAATAAGCGTGCCAGCTTCTCTCAAGACCAAAGCTGCATCCCAGGATGCCATTGCCTCTTTGGAAAGTGGGGAGGTGTTGACTCGGACACAGCCTGGGACAGCCATTAACTTGGAGGCTGTTGTGCAGTCAGGGTGCAGGCGGCTGGGTACTTTTGCACAGAAGCGTGTACTAGTTTCTGTCTCATCGTGTTTGGAGTCCACTAGGCTCTGTTGACCTAAATAGTTATTATTTGGGGCATCAACAGAGGACCTATAAAGTTTTTATTTTTTTTCTTTTTGAAAAAGAATTTTATTAAGGTCATTTTCATATTCTTGTCATTTCATAATATCTTTATTAAAGCCTGACCAGTGGTGCTGGTTTCCTAAAATTAGTGTCATGACCAACTTCCAAGTTACAGGTTCCATGTAAAAGGTACATTGGCCCACTTTTCTCCAGTGACATCAGATCTGAGAAAATTCCACTGGGAGAAAAGGATATTATCTTCTGTCAAATGGTTCTTATTGTCCCTCTTTCACCAATTTAAAAAAAAACAAACTCATTATGCAGGTGACTTGCCAGTAAGCCAATATTCATGTCTTTTGAGCCATTTTTCCATTAATTAACTGCTTTTATGCTCAATGGAGTGAGAAAAGGAAATGGGGTAGGAACTGAGTTACTAGCCTGAACGTTCAAGGAGGCAAATGATTTCTTTGGAGTCAGAGAGGAATAATAGATTTTGCAAGTCAGGGAGTGTGCTGGGTCCCTGTTCTGCTTCCTGGATGCTCCATTGGACTGCCATCCCCCAGCATTTCAAGATAAGAGAAAGCATCCTAGGAAAGTTGGAGATCAAATAGACTGGCCAACCAAATTTGGGAGTGTGTGTTTTCCATGATGAGCGGCCTCGGTGAGGTACACAGAGATTTACAGATATGCGAGCCCCTCCCAGAATGTCTGGATTTCGCCCAAGTTTGAAATCTTACAAGGCAAAAATTCTTTGACCTATTAACTACCTCCTCAGAGAAAACAGGGCAGTCTGGCATTAGCTCCTAATTGGCCATTTGAGACACATGAGCTGTAGTAAGAATTCTGGAAGCTGAATTTTATGAATAATGACTCTTCTTCCTTGAGTTAATGACAGTGAAATCCTCTTTGGCCAATCTGCTTTTATTCAGTGCCAGATTGATTTGAGTAACTCTGGTTGGCCAGACTACACATTGCCAATGAGTCTGGTGATTTTTAATTACCTCAATCACTGTTGACTTTATGAATCAGTCATATGTAGGATTCAGCTTTCATGTTTGTTTAAAAGAAAAATGCATCTACAAAATTTTGTAATCTTGTTGTTAATCAGGAATGCATGGAAAGTTTAAGCCAGTAAGCTGATGGCAGGATCTTCATAAAAGGAATAGTGGCGTTTCAAAGTTGGCTCATTTGGAACAGAAGCTAAGATTTAGGGCCTGCCTTTCCTTTCATTATTATAGCCTCAGTCAGTGAGCAAAGATTTACAGAGCATCTATTTTATACCAGACATTATGTAAAATTCTAGGAAAACTGTGATGAATAGGCCGTGTTTCTTGCCTTCGAGGAGGGCACATAGTTCTTTAGTCAGATCTCAGTTGTGAGCAGGAAGCAGTTGGAAAAAAAGAAGGCAGTGATTTGTAAGTCAGAACTGACTGCAGTTATCAGTATCACTGATTAGGGGTGCCCCACGCATAAAGCTAAAGTATTTTGTAAGCTAAGAGGATTGTAACTCATACTAGTCTTCTAGCACTGAGTGCCAGTATATCAGAATTCTGTGACTAGCCTGGGTCTCTCCTCCCTCTCCTGCACAAATTCTTGCTTCCCCGTACCTACGTAATATTGGTTTCTCTTTATGAACAAGGTTATAATTTCCCTCAGAGAGAAAAAAATAATAATATTCAGAATTAATGAGATAATGGATGCAGAACTCCTCAGCACAATGCCTATTACATATCCGGCACTCGGCAGATGTTATTACTGTCATTATGTCATGGTAAGGCTATAGGCAAACAGGATTCTTAATCTGTGACCCTAAAATGCTAGAGTCCTAGTCGATGCGTAATTCTTGAAATAAGTGACCCGTACTTAGTTGCCTCTAGAATACTTAAGTTTCTGTTCACTGTCTTCTTTTAAAGACCTACTGGATATAGTTGTGGCTGTCACGTAATGCAGTTGATTCCACCTGTTTAAACACACACAAAATTACTCTCATGTTTTCATGGTAAATTTCAAAAAGAAAAATTATGTTCTATTTTGGAGGAAGATAATTACACTTCAGAACGGTGATTCAGTTACAAATGCCCCCATTCGTCACCTTAAGGTTGGCTCCTGTAGAGGCCGGACATCCTTTCGCTTCTCCTGATCAGTACATTGACTCCCTGCTGCCTCTGCCTCCAGGTTTATCTCAGAAATGGTGTTTGCTCCCTCGGCGCCATTGCTGTTTTCTGACTCTGTCTTCTCATTCTCACTGTTAGGATACCGTCGTGGTGTGAGAAGATATTCTATGGTGGGGTTTTGTTTTTTTTTAAGATTTGTTTTATGAAAATACTTTTTAAAAATAAATCTACTGGTTAGATTTATTGTCTCACAAAAAATGTTTTTAGAGATTATGTTGTTTGTGAATGTTTTCTCATGCTGATGATCAACTGATTTTTGTCTACAATTGTTGGCCTATCACAATATTTTTTCAACTCAATATAGATTCTATTTACCAGATGACCATTTTAGTGTTTTTAAAGGTACTGAGGACTGAGGTATGTAAATTAGGTGACATAAATGTGAAAAATTATGTGCCTAAATATTTTTGTAAAGATGTCAAATAAATACTTTTTCCTGAACATGTGCATCAAAATTCCTTTTTTAGTGCACACAACCAAGAGTCATCAGTCTGCCCACATTTGAGAGGATGGTATCTATTTAGTTTACCTATTGCTGGAGAAAACACTTCGCCATTGCATATTGTGCTTATCATAAGAAATATGTGTTTGATCTTCATTCCTATTCCTGGCATATATCCTAAAGCCTTGTCATTTATGGACACTGTGATATTTAGTTGTGTTCCCAGTTCAAGGGTAGGAGCTTGTTGCCAGGGGCACTGTCCATTAGTGGTGATCAGCGTGGGAACATTCAACACTCCCCTTGCTGGGTACCTCTTCTTGTGACTGATTTATTTTACTCTACATAATATCTTGGAGGTTCATCCAAGGAAATCATTGTAGAATGTTTCAGAATTTTTTTTTAACCCCCAACCCTGGGTCTCCAACCTGAGTCGTTGGGCTTACAGCACAACCTGG
Organism: Solenodon paradoxus; assembly: GCA_004363575.1. NCBI lineage: Eukaryota > Metazoa > Chordata > Mammalia > Eulipotyphla > Solenodontidae > Solenodon > Solenodon paradoxus. The sequence continues at coordinate 77,949 of RJWH01003795.1, read as the reverse complement.
CCTAGAAGGTTGGCACCTGAGGCACCAGAGTGTGCCAGAGTTTCTTTCTTTCTAAGGTTAAATACTATTGCATTGTGTGCATGTACCACATTTGTTCATCCATTTGTCTACTGATGACACTTGGTTTGCATCACCTTTTTGGCAGTTATGAATAATGCTGCTACACATGGGCATTTTAGTCAGTTTGGGTGGCTGTAACAAATTTCTAGACTAGATGACTTAAACTACAGATGTTTATTTCTCACAGTTCTGAAGGGGAAAGCTATCCAAGAACTAGCTGCCAGCAGATCTGGCATGCAGTGAGACCCACCTCCTACACTGCACATGCATGTCCATCTTGTGCCCTCACATGGCCAAGAGCAGAGAGTGGAAGCAAGCTCTGTCTTCTCTCTTCTTACACAGGCACACTCATCCTACTTTGAGGGCCACCCTCATGACCTCCTTACCTGTTAAAAGTCCCATCTCTGAATACCATCACATTGCTATGATTAGGGTTTTAACATAATTTCAGTGAGGAAGACACAAAATCCGTGGTAATGGCTTGACAAATACGCTTTTAATTCCTTTGGAATTGCTGGATCATTTGATGAGATTTTCAAGTGTTGAGGAACTGCTTTCCATCATGACGGCACCATTTTCCATTCCCACTAGCAGTGTACACAGGTTCCAATTTCTCCATGTCCTTTACCAGCCTTATTATTTTTATTACTAGTAGCCATATTGTGGGTATGAGGTGACATCTCATGGTTTTCATTTGTATTTCCCTCATAAGTGATACTAAGGATATTTTCATATGCTTTATTTTCTCTCATTCTGTAGGTTGCCTTTTCTCACTGACTGTGCCCTTTGATGCTATTTTCAATTTTGATGTAGTACAATTTAGAGTTTGGCCCTGGTTTAGGTGTCCTACTCAAGAAATAATTGCCAAATCCATTGTCGCAAAACTTTCCCCCTTTGTTTTCTCAGAAGAGTTTATCATTTCAGGTCTTACATGCATTTTTAATTTGTGTATATGGTTGTAAGGTAAGGGCCTAACTCCATTCTTCTGCATGTGGATAGCCACCATTAGTTGAAGAGACTATCCTTAAGGCTTGTGTTTTAATCAGCTTTTAAAATCCTCTTAGCTTTTGACTTTTTCTTTCTAATTTGTAACATGCATCTTTCCTTCAGCCCTTTGCTGCTTTCTTGTCTGGCTCAGCTTCCTCACAACACTGGGCTGTTAGTCTTGGAGAACTCTGCAGAGAAGACAGAAAGGGCATGGAGCTGGGGCCTTTGAGAATCCACAGCGGGTGGAAGTGTCTGGTATTCCCAGCACTTTCTTGCCACTCATCTCTTGGAACTTCTCTTTGTATTTGTTCTTCCAGCCTTCAGGCTGGGCTGAGTCACTGGCGGGGGGTGGGGAGGGCATCTGGCCCACTGTGTTTTACAGATGAAGCTCTTGTGGTGCAATTACCCAGTGCAGTCCCAGAACCCACATTCAAACCCCAATCCCTCTGACTCAAAAGACCTTTCTTTGCTCTTCACCACACTAGCTGCTTGTCTCTCCTCCGTTTCTTGTAATAGACTTGGTGGCACTAACTGATCACCATTACATGTGTGTCAAAGCCATTGTCCATTCACTATTCACACATGGTAGATTTAAAGTTTATGAACAAGCTGGTTGGTGGTTCAATCTGCGAAGGCAAGCAGACAGACCTTTCCTGCTGTGGTAACAGTGCCCTCTGGTGGCCTAAATGAGGGAAAGCGGTGTGTTTTCCAAGAACGAAAAGCAGTATTCTGGAGGGTTTACTTGTGTGCTTTCACCGAGTTAGGTCTTCATCTTGTCTTTTCATATTATACTTTACTATTGTGCAAAATGTGGCTTAAGCAAGGCCAAGGGATTTGTACATCTTCACTCAGCTGATAAATTTAAATTTGGACTTTGATTCTAAAACCTATTCTTTCCAAATAATTCCAGATAATACCTCTTTAATAGGAGAATACAGTAGAGTAGAGGCATCAAGAATGCCTCATCGTGCCTGCTTATATTTTAGGTATTTTTTAAGGAAAGATACAAGCAGGAATGAGGTAAGCAGAGGCAGGCAGGGAGAGGAAAAAGAAGCATTCGTATTCATTTTATTTAGTTGTTCATTTGACTGTCTCCACCAGCCCCAGGATGCGAACCCAGGACCTCAGGATGTATGTGGCTACATCCAACCCCTACTCCACCAGGGCCTTAATGAATGTTTTTGAGGATAATTATCTACAAATGATGAAGTCGTGGAGAATTATGGGGAATGTGTAAGAATTATGGGAGAAAGACTATCATTTGATCTGGGAATGGAAAGGAAAATATCCTTGGAAAAAATGGCATTTGAGCTAATTTTTTTTTTTTCCTTAAAGGAAAGGCGCAGGCAAGAATGAAGGCGAGCAGGCAGGTGGGAAAAGAGAGGAGGAAGAAGCATCTTTATTTTATTTGTATTTAATTGTTCACGTTGGTTGTTTCCCCTTGGGCCCGGGACTCAAACCCAGGGGTATGTGGCCTGCTTCTTTAAAGGCAACTGACCTGGTGCTGAGTTATGGACAACTAGGAATCAGCAAGAAGATCCTGGAGGGGACAGCCCTCTCGCATTCCAGGGTACCTTACAGCCCAGGTCCTCAGCTCAGGGACCTTCCCTGACCCTGTCTGACTGGCACCCCAGCAAACTCCCTGTTCTCCTGCACCTCTCTCCATAGCAGTTGTGCTCTAATGAGGTCTTGGTTTTATCAGGGCAGAGGTATTGGTCTGCTTTGTTCACTCCAGCATCTCTGGCACCAAAACCGTGCTTGGCACATTGTAGGCAAATAAATATTTGCTAAATGAAGACATCTAGACAAAGAGCAGGCAATTAATAGCTTTTTGTTTTTGAAGGAAAGCTGCAGACAGGAATGAAGGTAAGCAAAGACAGGCAGAAAGAGAGGAGGAAGAAGCACTTTATTTTATTTAGTTGTTCATCTTGGTTGCCCCAGATCTTGAACTGGGGACCTTGAGATGTATATGGACTACACCACAGTGGACTAGCCCATAAGGGTGTGCCAGCTTACTTGTTGATTTTTTCTAAAGCATAGCAAGGGCAGAAACATGGTTTCATCTTTATTTTAAAGATCATACCCACTGCAGTATTTGGACTATATACTACAGGGGCTGACAAATCCAAGTCTTACAGAGTCCAGTCAAGTAAATAGTGTGAATCCAGATGAATGTGGTAGAGCTCAAAGGTATTTGAATTAAAACAAAAAACCTGCCAGCCAGATTTGGCCTACTGCCTCCCCGTGTGCCTAAATGAAGAAGTCCCGATAAATCAGATGTGTGTTAGGTAGCAGGCAGCCATGAGTGGGGGGTAAGGAGGGAGAGAAGAGGACATGCAGGTGCAGGCTCACAAGGCCACAGATGTTAGTACAGACAGGGCTGATAAGAAAAGAGACATCTGAAGGCCACAAACATGCCACAGACATCACAGGAAGTGGGCAGCCAATCAACATGGGACTCACTTGGCAAGTAACAGACAAGTGCGGTCTGGTCTTCATTGTCCTGTAGCCCAGGCGCAGGAGAGGCTCCCTTCACCTCTTGCTACCTTCAGTTCATTATACGCTCATTAGAATAGAATTAGCACTGCAGTTCTAACACCCCACCCTCACCTCCCTTTGTGGGCAAGCCGAGAATTCTGGGTTTTGGGCATGTACCCTTGGAACCTGGTCACTTCCAAGAGACCATGCCCAGTTTCTAAGAAAGCTCTAGCCCGATCCTGCCCCTAGGCAGAGCCAGGCATGGGCACACCAGCTGACACCCCCATAAAGGTTAGAACCCCAGAGGGCAGAGTTGTGGGCTCTTTCTTTGGGGACACAACCACTGCCCACCCTCTCAGGAGTGTACTACACTGTTGCTTTGCGCTCAGCCAGCAGGAAGACTTCGCTTCTCACTTAATCTTGGTGAAATGAATGTACCCTCAGTGGGGCAATCCATCTCAGGTGCACAAAAACCCAGAATCCCATGGTAACAATATTATTTGCAGTAAGCTGCCTCATGACTCTTCTGTAACTGGCTGCTCCTTTCAGGGAGCTGCTTCTCCAGCATGTTCTAGTGCAAATGAACCCAGAAGGGACTTTCACCTTATCAGAGCCACCTGCGCATCCACGATGACGGATTGACTAAGGATGGCTGTTAGTACTTCACTTTATACTTAAAAAATCCACATCAGGGTCTACAACCTATGGTAAAAACAGTTATGTCCACAATAAGGGAGATTCAAATTCACACAAAGAGCGACTGAGTCATATTCAGCTGTAGAGACTTATTGGCCAAGGGTTGAGGCCGTGCTCCTGGCCATGAAAACATAATTATAAACTATTAAGGGCTATGAAGGAAAAACCTTGTCTAAGAAGTTCCATATAAGGTTGAATTTTGGACAGTTTCTCCTTTTGGGCCCTAGGTTTTCCCTCCCATAAAACAAGAGAACTGAGTGGGCAGCTCCAGAAAGGTTGCATCTGGGTTTGGGTCGAGTCCTCTCACTCAGTGATTTAATTTGCAGGCGTCTTGGCTCTGCAGAAGGTCCATGGCATGCGGGATGCAGTGGTATCTGCTGTCACATCCAAGCACATCCCGCTAGTTTACTTCCGGCCTCCTGTGCATGTGCCTCTGCCAGTTACAAAGCAAAGCAAATTGGAAATCAACTGCCAAGTGAGTGCTAGCAAAAATGTGAAGGATACTACAGGTTTGCAGTTCTAAAACCCCCGCTGCTCTCAAAACCAAGTACCCTCTTGAGTTTGCCTCCCAATTCCTTTGGCAGCAATATCTGATCTGAAAGTCTGGACATAAGTGTTTTGCCGTCGGTTCTAGACTCTGCTGTGATTTTTTTGAAATACAGATTACATTTCTAAAATCTGAAAAGTTCTGGCCACAAGAATTTTGGTTAATAAATTATAGCCTTTTGCTGCTGTTGTGCATTTATCTAGTGCTCTCTAGAGAGACAAGAATTTCCTACATGGGATTTTATCATCCCTGTCGTCCAGTGCTACTGAAACGGTGTCATCCTTCATTCAACAATGGGCAGGCGAGGGGTTTTGTGTAGCACAGGGTTACAGAGCAGTGGCCAAATCAAGAGAAGAAATTTTGCAGTATGGATGAGCCAGAGTTAGCATGATATGAAAAGGCACAGTAGGGAAGGCACCCAAGGCCTCACTCACCCACTGCAGATGGAAAAGCAAAGAACTAGGAAGAACTCGATTCTCAATGACTTTGTGGAATTGCTCTGAGAACCTGTCCTACCCCTAAGGTTCTTTCCTTTTTTTATTAAATAATAAAAATTTTTGTTATTGAACAATGACTTTGAATTGGATTTCCAGTTCCTTGTATCCTAAAGCTTCTTACTGAACACAGCTGCCATCCGCTACCTCCAAATTCATGTGCAAGCGTTTTTGGTTCCCACAGACACCAGCCCAAGCCTCCTGGTTTCCTCTCTGACCATGGGCTTACACAACGTCAGCAGAGTCTGTGCAGTGTTTCAAATGCTATTTTAGTCTGTGATGAAAAAGGAATTAGAAGTAGGAGGTGGGCTGTCTTCTGTTATCCTGTCCTGGAGTGATGCGTGGCATCCGCATGGTGCCACTGACTCAGTAGAGAAACTCTCATGGAAATAGGCCGGGCGGCAGCGGGGAGGGGGGGCCCGCGGGCAGGCAATGCTGCATTTTAGCAGGGAGGGACCTAAGCTCAGTAAGCCTCAGTGATTGCTTCCAGAGCCTCAGTGGGTAACACTGGAGCTGGGAACAAACCCAGGATTTAAGGACAAAAAGCCAAGGTGCGTTTCCCTGGCCAGGCTGCTCCTAGAAGCAGAGCGCGTACAGACCCGGGGCCATTTCATCCACTAGGCACAGCTACACAATGATCATGATCCTATGAGGGGCCTCTAAAATGAGTTTGTATTTTTTTTTAAGGAAGGTGCAGGCTGGAATGAAGGCTAGTAGGCAGACAGGCAGGAAAAGAGAGGAGGAAGAAACAGTTTAAAATGTATATTTACTTAGTTGCTGTTTATTTACTTACTTGGCTGTTGTTCCCCCAGCCCTCCCCACCCCCCAGGATGTGAACCCAGATCCATGGGTTATATGTGGACTGTACTCGGTCAGAGGTGACAGACCTAACCGCTACTCCACCAGGACATGGTTTTAATTTTGTTTGAAATCAGAAGTGAAAAAATGAATAACAGTGAATGCATTTATCTTTATGCTGATATACATATAAACTGTATGTTAAATATTTTTTCAAGAAGACAGTGCCCAGAAGACACAACGTCTGGGGCCCATAGGAGTCGTGATGCCGCCACGCACATGGCCCTGGACCCTGAACCAAGTCCTCTCCCAGAACATGGCTAATGCTGGTGGGGGTTAAAGCAAGAAATGCTGCACACCCCTGAAACCTCGCTATGTGATAAACATGAGTCCCAAGCCAGTCCTGGCCTGACTAGGAAGAGATGTCCCCACGGGACACCCAGAGCAAGACAAGACAGGATGCTTCTCCGACTATCCTCAGCTCTTAAACTTTGATCTCTAACTTCTGTCATTTCATTTGTCACTTAATCATGTCTTGCTTTCCAAGTTATTGAACAGTCTTGTGTATTCAATTTTTCAATCATCTATTTTGTTAATTTATTCCTTCAGTATACACTTACTATTTCAATAGTGTATTTGTCATTTTTAAATATTTGATTGAAATGTTTGAAATGAATAATTCAGCCCATGGTGCATAAATTCAGAAAGTCCTGAAGAGCATGCACCAAGCAGGCTGAGGACAATAGAGGATGGCTCCTTTTGTACCCACCCTTTGGTCCTATTGACATGCGCATGATGAAGAAACAAGAATGAATTGAAACCGAGTAGCAAACAAAAATACAAGTATGGGTTGGAAGGTCATCTCCCTCTTACCAGGCTGCCAGCCTTCCTGCCCACCCCCTCCCCCTCCAGACTTCCGCCATTACCAGCAGATAGTGGATCTTCCCACAGACGCTGTATGCGTGTGCGAGCAAATACACGTTTTTATCAAAATGCAAAAATTGAACCATACTGTCCACAGTGTTGCTAATCACTTAACATCTTGCACTTTTCACATTGAGGGCTACCTGTTCCGTTTCAGCAGCTGGATTGATGGCACCAGATCCTCTTTGGATAAAGCTAAGGTTGTTTCCGATCTCTTTTTTAATGCAGCTTTTAACTCCCCCCTCTTTACGTTGTGTATCACCTAACAGTATATACATCTTTCCCTCAGGTCAGGCACATGGTGGTATATGTATAAAGTGGAACTGCATTGTACCTGGGTGTGGGCATTGCTGCAAGGAGGGAAAGTTGGTATTTCTATCGCAAATTAAGGCTCAGTGACCAAGGTGCAGGTCATGTATAGCCCAAGGACCAGTGTTCATGACCACAGACCAGGGGAAAGAAAAGCCCTGATTGCTGGAGCCCCTCCTGGGTGCTGGGTTAGGGGTGCAGCGATGAGGAACACTTGGGCTTTGTGCTTGAGGACCTGTCAGATGTGGGCAAATCACATCCAAGCCCAGAAGGAGGGGTGTACAAATGCCAGGAGCATGAAAGGAAAGCAGCCTCAGGTCTGCTGCTGGGGGGAGAGGAAAAAACTTAGGTCACGGAAATAAAAGGCCATTCCAGTCAGATGGCCCAACATGTGTGAGGTCTGGGTGTCAGAGTGCAGGACAGGGAGGAATGTTGGGGTGTCTGGGAAGCAGGCACTCTTGTTCAGGGGTCCTCTGGTGGGAAGAGATGAGGCTGAAAGCGCACCTGCAAGGAGCCATTCTAGCCTGTTAGTCATGGTGATCTGTCGAAGGCTTCTCTGTCTGGCAGCCTCCTAGTCAGAAAGAAATGCTAGAAGGCTCTCTGACCATGGTATGCAGGAATGATTGAACACAATCCCCCCCACCAAAAAAAAATTCCCTAAAGTCCCTAAAAGGCAGGGCTGCCTGCACTAAGTGCCTTGGACTCATAGCAAATGCCCAGTAGTAACATGGATAGAATTAAAACCAAGAATCAAAATGTGTCATATCCCTGGTCATTGTCTCTTCAGTGATGGCTCCTGCATTAACCTGGAGGCCAAGGGGAATGAAATTCTTCCAGGGGTGCTGGTGGCAAGCCCAGAGCCACATCTGGGGTCTTTATCTGATGCTATTCACAATGACCTTGATATTCTTTGGCAGTCTTCTGTCTCTGTTCAAAAACTCACGAGGTGTGCCCTGGTGGAACAGCAGTTGGATCTGCTGCCAGGCATGATCCACATACATCCCAAGAACCCAGGTTCACATCCTGGATCCAGAGGAAAACAACCAAGATGAAGAGCTGAAAATAAATAACAATACTTCCTCCTCCTCTCTCTTCCTGCCTGCCTGCTCACCTTCATTCATGCCTGCACCTTTCCTTAAAAAAAAAAAAAAAAAGTGGGAATTTAGCATTCTACTACTCCCTGATATATCTGGGTTAACTTTAATATTAATAATGGAATATACTGAAAATATAATATACAAATCCATTTCCCTGACATCCAAGTCAAATTAACTCCAGAAAAATACCTGTAGCATGAAAAGGCCCCAGTTTGAGAACAGTGAGTGCAAGTAATCCAGTGTCACTGCAGTAAATGCAGTCTTCACCCTCATCTTTGTGCTGCCTTCCAGCCCTTTTACAGCCCTGAGACCTGTGCTTCCCTCATTCATGCCGTATTCCTTCACTTGACATTCCTGAAAACTGACAGCATACTCAAGTGTGCTGCAAATATGGACTCAGCCAATGTCACAATCACATTGTGAGGCAGGAACAAACCCTGCTAGACGCACTTTACAGTCTTGGAAAAGGAAACAGAGAGGATGGGTACTGTAATCATGGGCACTCTGTAAGGGGCAGAGGTAGGATTAGGACCAGGCAGTCAGATCCCAGAGCCTGCACTCCTCTCCTTCAGGGCACATACTGCCTACTTGAGGCCAGAAGTCTTTCGCTCTGGGAAAGGGGCCAGGAGCTCTGCCTCAGTTCCTGGATCCCTCCACATGGGCCAGTGGTCTTGGGTCTTTATAGATGAGCAAATCAAAACTTCCAGAGCTTAAGTAGTTTTCAGAGTTGTTGGTAGTATCTGACTCCATGGAACTCATTTCACTAGTAATAGCTACCACTTCTGAGCACTTACTAGATGGCAAGCACTGTGCTATTTAAATCTTCAAACAGCCTCCCAATATTACTGTTACCAGTTATGCCTCAGGTTTCCCATCTGACCTATAACCTGGTGTAATGACAGCACCCTATTGGGAGTTGTTGTAGGACGTAAGGAAGTGCCCCAAGGCCACACAACTAGAGGTGCTAGAACAGGATTTGACCCGAGTCTGTCGGGTTCAACAAATCAGTGGTTAAGAACCATAGCCCCACTGCCCAAGCACAAGTGAGTGGCAATGGTAAAACAGTAAAGGGGCGAGGGTAGCAGGTCCCATCATGATAGACAGGATCAAGAAAAAAAAATCATTCTTTCTGAGAGAAAGTGAAAAGAAAAAGAAAAAAAGCCGGAGTTTCCGAGTGCAGCGTGGGCCAGGCTGCAACCTTGCTGGGTGCATTTTTACTTGAGGATGCCCTGGAGCTCGCTGGGGTTTGGTTTGTTTGTTTTTAATTTTCCATCCTGGGTAGATAACTAGTTCAGAAGGTACTCGCTCCAAATGCTCCCGGCGTCCGGGTCCTGAGAAAGAGTTGCCCCCTTGTGCCTGCATTTCCAGGAATTTGGGTTTTGTTCGCGTTTCTTTTTCTTTTTTTCTTTCTGCAGGAAGAAGAAAGCTGAGAGTATCAAAAAGCCGGCCTTCTGGATCCTGCAGGAAAAGCCCAGGGAGTTAAGCGCTACGTTCAAGGAAAGCTTCCCAAACCCGTGGGGACGGGAGGTTACCGAGGCAGAACACGCAGACCAGGGCTTTGTGCTCACCTGCCAGCCGCGGAACTCTTCAAGGCCGGGTCTTTCTCCTGCAATTTATTGAAGCACCAGCGGGTGGAGCTGCTGAGCTGCCCATCTGCCCCGGGCGCTGGGAGTCGCCGGCCCAGCGCTCACCGCTGCTCGCCTTGTTCCAGTTCCCTGCAGTCTCTCCTCCGCCAGCTCCCTCGACTCGCAGCCCCGCGGCGCCCCTCGGGTGACAGACTGTGCGCGGGCTGCCTGGGCCTCCCGAAGGAGCTTCCAGTGCGGCTGAGGCTGCCCTGCCCGCACCTCGCGGAGGGACATACCCCTGACACCCGGGGCCTCCGCTCCACCCTGGATGCCGAAGGATGTCGTCTGTTCAGGTGACTTGGGGAACTCACGTGGGATTAGGAGGAAAGCAGTGAGGGCGGCGGCGGTGCTGGGCCAGCAAGCACAATAAAGAGGCTGCAGACTCTCGGAAATCAGCGCGGGAGCCCGCGGCGGCTCCGGGACACGGTGGCAGGCAGTGCTGGGGTTCCTCGCGGGACACCCGGAGGCGGGAGTCCCGGGCCGGCTGCTCAACGGAGACTGCGAATAGTGACTGCTGTCTCTGCGCAGCGGGACGCCGCTGGCCGCTCGGCCTCACTGAGCCGGCGGAGGAGGAGCGGTGAAGCCTGCTGGCAGCCGCCGCTGTCCACGCAGCGACCCAGACGGGTCAAGTACTCGCTGCCGGAGTGGCTTGGGGACTCGTAGGACGCAGCTGGAGGTGCTGGAGTCGCGCCCAGGCGCGCAGCGCGGCTGCAGACCGGAGCGGCAGGGGACTTCTGCCTGGATGGTGGCCCGCGCGCAGCGCGCAGCGCGCAGCTGGACTGCACGTCGTCCTCCGCCCGGTCGCCCGGCAGTCCCCCGGCCCGCTAACGCTTTGTGTGGCTGCTACAGCTTCAGCCGCTGCCACTGACTGCAACCCCCGCAGCTGCGGCGGCTCAGAGGCCCGGGTGGAGCGTGGTCGGGTCCCCTCTGCAAGCCCCCTCCATGGCCTTCTCTCCAGCGGTGACACCGCGGGCACTGGAGCCGCGAGTGCGGAGGCACGGGAAAGCGGGGGAATGGGCATCTGAGCACCCACTTCAAATGGCAGCTTTATCTTAAGACTCCGGCAAACTTCAAAAGTACACACTGGAATTATCGCTGTGCCGCTTCAGAGACCTGATGTGGGCTCCCACTTCATAAGAGTGAAAGGGGAGGGCAGGCCTCAGAGAACAAAGACATGAGTGTCCCTTGTCCCACATTTACCCCTAGTCTGTGCCCAGAGTCGTAGTATCTGTGTGCATGCCCCCCACCCGGTACTTTCCTGTATCCAACTAGCTATCAGTTGTGCAGATGGGTGTAGACAATTCAAGGCTACATAGTCATACGTGTTGGTAAATTGTCCCACTTACACTTCTGTATACGTTGGAGAAAAGTTTTTGCCAATAACCCCTCTCAAAATGGAGCCCCCTCTAGCTCCCAGAATCCCTTGGGTTACACATGTTCGAGTCTCCATCATCATCATTCCCTTTCTGTGTCCACCTTTTCTACAGAGTTGAGGGTGCTGGAGAGATCTGCAAGTAGACAAGGAAGCCAGATATTTTATTAGCTCGAGAGATGCCCTCCCTTGTTCTCTGCCCGGGATTTCCTGTGCACACCTCACAGCCCAGCAATCTTACCTGAGCAGGCCCTGGGTGCTGGAGAAGAGGTGGAGGCTCCAGCAGGCCAGGCACTTTCAGTTCCCCTTACCCTGACCCCTGCACTACTGGGAACCACATTTCATTTCCGTCTGTAGCATCTTAAATCTGTGTGCTTCTTAGGAGGCACTTGGGTGGGACTGTCAGAAAGTTGTAGGCTTAGGCCTGAAAGTGCTCTGAGTTCCTGCCTTATGCGGAGGGGTTCATGGTCTACACCTTTGCTGCCTGAGCCACAGGATGTACCCCTAGTCACTTTTGTATTGGACATCTTGGGGTCCACCCTGCTCTTTTAGAAAGCCCTGCAGGAAATTTCTCTGGCAGTCTGCTATTTATTGAGCCCATACTCTGTGCCAGGTACCAGGCTGAGTGCTTAGGTCCACAGTCCTACCTTGGGGTGGGGCCTTGGAGGATGGGTCAGGGCAGGTGGGTGTGGAGGAGGAGGAGCAGAGGAGGCTGAGAGTCAAGATGCCTTCTGCTCTCTTTGCTGGGGTAGCTTTCCGCCTTCTTCACCTTGGGTGATTGCACTGATTCTCATTTGTTAAATGGGGAGCCTACACATATGGGCTTATATTATTTTGTAAATCAAAGTGACCTCAATAAATATTTTTTAAGTTGTCTGTTTAGGTTTGAGTTTCTTCTTGGCTATGAGGTTTGTCATCGTCAGAGGGACAGATTTTGTCTTCTGAATTGCTAGTGATAAAGGTCCAAATATTTTTAAAAACAATTATCTAAATGGTATATTCCACAACCATATTTGAGACTATAGAAGAAGTGTGGAACAGTGACCTTCGAATGCCAGCCATGTGCTCGACATCGTGGGACAGGCATTGTCCTTGTACCTCACCCAGTTCCTCCTCACACCCCTACCTGGTGGGTATCTGATAGGACCTCCATGAAAAGTTAAGTCATCTTCTAAATCCCTGGTTATACTTCTCTCTTACCACTTAAAAAGGCTGCATGGGCTTGGTGATCCTCCAAGGTAAATGACTCTTCTTGGCCAGAATTGTGCACTGAAATTTCTTAAAATGTCCTTGTGCTGCCGTCTTTCATGTCATCCTGTCTCTCAGGTCTCTGATGCAGCCAAGGCAGCATTTTGAAGGTAGTTTTTGTTGGTCTTTAATGTCAGCTCTGGTGATTGTTTTTTTAAAGAACTGAGACTTTTTTAAGAGAACTAAGATATGTATTAGCAACTACTCAACTGCCGAGGAGAAATGAGTGTTCATACGCTGGAAGATAGCATTACTCTAGTGTACTTTAGAGTAATACATCATGAGGTGCTATGTTAATACCATGTGTGGTATTGCTAAATTCAGCTAAGTGTTATTTCATCAATAGGAAAATGGAGGCAAGGGCAATTTTATGAAATATTTGTGTGTGGAAGGAAATTGGAGTGCCTGCTTTTAGTTATCACAGTTTTGAAACAATTTTAGCAATCTAGTTTTTTTACTGCCTATTCATTTATATTCATTAATGAATGAAGTTACAGAAAATTCTTCACACTTTGCATTTGTTCAAAAATCCACATTCTCTCTAAGAAGCATTTGAAAGTCTATTGGCTCTAAAAACTATTCCACTTTAAAAAATAAACTGAGTATTCTCTGGCATTTCTTTTACAGACAGTGAAGCAAGACTACCTGAAAATGTCGTGGCTCATTCCATCAATTGTCTTTTCAGAGCGTGGGTTGGAATTTTGCTGAGCAGCCATGCTGTAAAATGAGCAGTGGTCGGCGTCCATCGTGATGGTAAAGTGAAAGTTTTCATTATTTCTTAGTGATTTTTTATGTTTTGAAAATGACGCTGTATGTACTACTAATCTTGTGTAAGAGGATGGTTTTCTAGTTTTCCAAATTCTTTCTAGGCTCACCCTGGTGGCTTAGTGGTTAAGTCTGCTGGACGCAGCCCACATACATACAGGACCCAGGTTCATGTCCTGAAGCCAGAGGAGTAACCAAGATAAACAACTGAACAAAATTTGTAAATGCTTCTTCCTCCTCTCTCTTCCTGCCTGCCCTGTCTACTCACCTTCATTCCTGTCTGCACCTTTCCTTTAAAAAAATTTTCATTTCTAATGCATTGGTACATTCTGCTCAAAAATTATACTAAGGACAAGGCAGTTCATAGAATCTCTTTAGCTACCCTAAGTATAAGAAAGACTTAGGTGATTTTTATGTTATATTTATAAGAACAAGCCATATACCTTTGTGAAATTATATTTATTATAAAAAGGAAAAATATGGTTAATATTTTGCTTTGTTATTTTGTGTCAGCTTAATTTTTTGTGCTTTATAAATACCTTAAATGTTTTTTGCCTTCAATAACTTGCCCTTTCCTCCTCTATAAACTACAGATACTTGTCTTCTCTTTATATGTGTATCCTTAAAATGACTGACTTATTTGATCTCCAAAAATATCTAAAATAATGTTGGAATGTCTTGTTTTCCAGGTATGATTTCACAGCAAGACTTGGTGGAGTAGTTCACATCCATCATCCTGCATCTGCACCGCCGTGGTACGTAGCCATGGGTAGTTAGCAGTGTGTGCTCGGTGCTTCTCAGCAGAATAGCGCGATGGGGAAGAGCACAGACTCTAGAGCAGATTACTTGAGTCTCAATTCTAGCCCTGCCTGGGTAAATGTAGGCAGGTTCCCCTATTTCTCTGTGTCTCACTTTCTTCATCTGGAATGTAGGGGTAGAAATAGTGCCTGCCTCAGAGTGTTGTTTTTGGGTTAAATTATTTAGATCATGTAAAGAGCTGAGCACCTCTCTCACAGTTAAGTCCTCAGAGTCTGTAAGCTACTAATATCATTATTGTTATTACTGCTATGACCAATCATTCTTGTTTACTACTACTGAGTCTAAATTGGGACACGCTCTAAAAAGCAATTTTGGTGATGTATCGAGACTTCAAAGCTATAATGTGCTTTGAATCAATCATTCTTTTGTTAGAATCCACCCTAAGCTCATACACAGAAAATATCAAGATTTTACATAACAGGGTAGTTATCCTGGCACGCCCTGGTGGCCCAGAGGATAAGGCCATCGGACACAGTCCACAAACATGCCAAGGACCCAGGTTCAACATTGGGGCCAGAGATTGGGGGGTGGACCAGGATAAACAGCTAAATAAAATAAATGTTTCTTCATTCCTGTCTGCACCTTCCCTTTAAAAAAATTTTTTAAAAGAAAGAACAGTTATCCTAGCCTCACTTACAGCGCAAAAAAAATGTAAACGACCAAAGTTTTCACTGCTAATGGAATGACTGAATGATGATAGAGTCACATAACAGTACACCTAATTGTTGTGAAAAATGGTACTGACCGAGGATGTAGATAAATTCTTATAACAGTCAATAAAAAGAAAGGAGTATAAATTATTATATAAAAAGGTAAATTTTGGAGATAAACCTGGAATTCAATATGCTAAATGTTACAGCAGTCACCTCTGATATTAAGGTTATAAGTTAGTTTTTCCAAATGCACTATATATTTCTGTACTTCATGGATTTGTCTATAATGAATTTGTGCCTTTATCATCTAGAAAGCTCAAAGTAAAAAAAAAAAAAACTAGAAATAAGATTTCTCATGTAATAGGAATTATTTTAAACAATGTAGCTGCAATTCATGACTATAAAACCTAGAAGCTTTCACAAGTGTTTCATGATGCAAGTTAGAGCAGGGCATGCAAACTCTGTGCCCAGCTGGGCATTAGTGAAGCAGGTACTTTAGTCTTGGCCCTCAAACTTTTCTCATGAGAGTTTCTCTGTCTGTGAGACATCAACAAGTTGATCCCTACTGTGTACAATGAACTTAAACAATATAAAAATAGCTCTTAAAAATAAATAATGCAAAAGATTATGATGAAAAGGAGAGAAAATGCCACATATTTTAGGGATGTTTAAAATGTTTAAAATGCCATATGTTTGGCATTTGGAACACATGTTATAAGTTCACAACTCTGTTAAATTCACAGATGATTAAGTTCATATGTTGGACATTGTACCTATAAGTAGCCCCTTGTGGCACCTTCATGGACCATTGCGGGAGAGCCTTCCTGCAGCAGTTGATTTTCAGTGTAAATAAACATGTTCAGCTTGAGAAAGACATCACTAGCACTTGGTCAGGAGAAAAAGAGTTACTAGTTGTAAAGTTGAAAAGGACTCTGCCTTCTCTTTGGTGGAACTGTATCTGGAGTGGTAAGTTTAAATCCTTCATAGCTGCTTTGAGCTTAAGCAAATAATGTAGGAATGACACTTTAGAAACAGAAGTGTGTGTAATTTGGGAACTTTTATTTAAGAAGTTTACAATATCAGGAAACTGAAAATGCAAGCTTATTATTTTTAGCTTATAGTTAAGGCAGTTTGCTTCACGTTTGCTTGTTGCATTTATCATTTTATTTTGGTTTTACAAAATGTTACTGATTTCTAGTTCTGATGAGGTAACTGTTTTCTAAGTGCACCCATCAGTCCTGGCATAGAGCCCTGGACATAGTTTCTCTCAGTGGAGCTGCTCCAGCTCAGATCCTTTGGGAAATTCTTTGAGATGACAGTCTTTTCACAGATAAGTCCCTTTCCCAACTCAAAACAGAAAAAGCACATCCCAGTTGTCAGCCATAGATAATCTTAGATTTTATCTTTTTACTTATCCCTGATCATCTATAGCCCTGGCTTTGCCCTGAGTCACTGTGAGACAAGAGCTTCTGCTCTCTGGGCCTTGATTTCCCCCTGATAACTATAGTTAAAGTTATAACTATAGTTTTTGGTTTTTACAGTTCAAATTCTTGAAATTCTATGAGGTTATGGAGTATATTAAATAAAAACCTTTTTGTGATGATAGTTTAACATCCAATACTTGGTAGATTTACCAAAAACAAGTGGCGATCATTTTAGAATAAGTACTAGTATGCATTTCTGGTGTAATGTCCCAGAAAACTTGGCTTATGTTAGGAACTAGTTAGCTTGAACATCTCTTTCATACACAAAATAACTATTGAACAGATTTTCTCTTAAGTTCCTTAACAAATCATAAGCAATACCTAAAACCTATTTGCATACATGTTTTACCCTTAGCAGGTCAGGAAATTGCCTCTTTTAATCATTTGGTGAATTTACTTTTTATTTGAAAATGGATTTTTCTTAAATTCGGTCATTCTTCATACAGCTATTAAGTGTCTGTTATGTTGCAGCTGTGTACAAGGTCCTAGGAAACAGATAAATACAATAGGCAATGCTCTTAGTTTTAAAAGTCCTCCTTAGTGTCATTGCTCATAAATTTAATGACATATAGTTGTATCCTGTTCAAATCAATGTACTCAAGTCATTTCGTTCAATGCACTCATGTCATTTCATTCAATACCATTTCATTATAATGTTTATGAGAAAAAAAAATCCTGGCCAATACTGAACAAAATGCTGTTATTGAAACACTTAGTTTTACTTAAAGTCAAGGTTTCCAGGACGCTTATCAATGACATTAAGTTAGGACTTATTATCACAATTCTCATTTATCTACACACATATACACATAGATATATATACAAATGTATATACATTTACATGCATATATATGTACATATTTACTTTGGTGTTTTTACACTTTTTAAATTAAACTTAGAAAGTAATAGTATTTTTGAAAGTTATAATATAGGGCAAATACAGAGTTAATATTATCACCCAAATGTGAGTACTCTTTATTTTATGATTTCACCTCAAGTAATTTTATTCAAATAATATTATTTTGACTCCAAACTTTTGACACACTACTCCTTTATTTTATGAGAATCTCCTAGAAGACTTGTAACAATGCTGATTCTTGAGCCCCAGTGACTCAGAAGGTCTAGAGCTCATGAATATGTATTTTTATATAAGCCATTTCTTCTCAAAATAATGTTGATGATTTTTCTTACTGGATCAGTTTTCTATTATTGCATAGAAAATTACTGCCAACTGCAGTCATAAATGTATCATCTCACAATTTCCAGGGGCCAGGACTTGGGCAAGTTTTAACTGGGTCAGCTGCTCAGGATTTCACAAAGCTAAAATCATGGTGTCAACTGACTCTGTGCTCATCCAGGGCTTCTAAGTTCTGCATTTGTTGTTGGCAGAATTCACTTCCTTGTGGTTTTATGAAAATGTTCCTCATTTTCTTGCTAGCTGTGGACCCAGGCCCAGTCTCAGGTCCTCGAGGTTGATTGTGGGGTCTTATCATGTGATATGACCCTCTTCACAACACGATAGGCAATTTGTTTTTTTTGGAACCAGCAGGAATGCTTGTATAATGCTTCATCTTTTTTTTTATTATTATTAAAGAAAGATACAGGCAGGAAGAGAGAGAAGGAAGAAGCACTTCAAGGTTATTTAGTTATGCGTGGGACTGCTCTCAGGGTGTACTACACAGCTTTGCCACCAGGGCACACGCCGAATGCTTCATCTTTTTAAAGGAACACTTAAGTGAGTAACAAACACAACCTCCCTTTTGATTGATTCAAAGTCTATTAATTAGTAACCTATCATAGGAGTAACATCCTACCATATTCACAGGTTCTAACCTCGCTCAAGGGAAAGGGACTGTGCACTGTGTACTCCAGCGGGTGGGGATCTTGGAGGCCATCACAGAATTCTATCTACCATATTTGCCATGGATTATTTTCTTCAAATGTATTCTCAGAAGTAGAATCAGAAAGTCAGAGAGTTTGATGATTGCCAAATATCTTTTCCAAAGGGTTGTGCCAATTTACAGCATATAGGTGAGTGGAAGTTTATCGATCATTTCTTTTTTTTATCAGAAAGGTACAGTCATGAATGAGGGTGAGCAGATAGGGAGGCAGAAAGAGGCAGAGGAAGAAGCAGTTTGTTTTTATTTAGTTGTTTATCTTGATTATCCTCCCCAGCCTTGGGATGTGAACACAGGTCTTTGGGATGTATGTGGACTGTGCTCCCACCTGGAGGCAGCAGACCTAACTGCTACACCACCAGGGCATGGCTTGCCTTATAATATTAAACTGAAATCTTTGGATAGTGCAGCTGGTTTCTGTTGTTAAATTTGACATGGTAGAATCCATGTCTATCTGTGCATACTTTCTCCCATTCAGACTGACCCAACGAATGTCAGGGAATTCACCCTCCTATAGTAACACCGTCTTTTATAGCTGCAAAGGTATTTTGTTCCATTCTTAATAAGATTTAATTTACTTGGAAAAATAATATTGTAGAGATCATCTTAAATGTATTCATGTATGAGATTTAGGAACAAGTTTGAGACATTCATGTGTTACCAAATGTCCAAGTTAAAGAGAAAAGTATGTGAAGACAGTCTTGGTTTGTATGTCCCCAGAACCGCCATGAGTCTGAAGTCTTTCCCTAGGCCCTCCTGACAGCAGACACTCATATTTGCATCTCCAGTACCTAGCACTGCACTTGGCACATAATAGGTTTCTAAAAATATTTATTAAATGATTAAATTGAAGAATTCACTCATTTATTAAGGTTAAAGGGGTTTTTCAAAACCAGATAGAGGCAGGGAAGTTTGAATCTGATAGAAAAGGCTTTGGGAAACCATTTTGTTTGGGTCTTTTGTTTGATTTTTTAAGTAGGCAATTGAGTAGAGCTGTACATTAGGAAAATGTGTTTTAACACTCAGAAAAACAGATGGGACAAGAGACCCAGTTAGGAAATTAGAGGAAAAGGGAAATGAAAACTGAAGCTAGAACATTAGAGATAGGAATACACAAAAAATGAAGAGTGTAAAAATATAACTGACAGACATGACACTTGCTAAGATTTGGGAGTATTTGCTAAGAACCGGTGTTCATTGTCAAGAATGGAAACCAGAAAGACAGGAGAGACTCAGGTTTCAGGTGCCCTAACTAAGATATCTCTTGAGTTACTGCATCTGAGGGCCAGGTGGGTCTTTGAAGTGGAATCAAGAACAAACAGCTGGGAATGTGGGTCTGGCGTGGCTTGGAGGAGTGGAAATATGCTCAGGTCACCAGCTGAAGCCACAAGAGCAGGGCGGATGCCAGGAAGAAATTCACCCAGCTTGCCACATAGTATCTTTCATCCCATTTGTGCAGTTTTTGAAGGCCTCTCAAACTGATCGCTTTATTTAACAGTGAAGATAATCTTATGAAATAGAGTAATGTGACTTTACAGATAAGAAAATGGAAACGCAGAGGAATGAAAGGTTTTGCACAAAGTATTGTAATGAAGTCTATAGACTCTGGATTAGAATCCAGAGCTTCTGATTCTTAATACAACTCCCAACCCCCCTGCAGACTATACACAGATGGATGTCCTACTCCCTCAAGGTCAATTTGAAACTTGTTTTGTTTTTTAATTGTCATTTTAAAGAGAAGTTTGTGACAACGATGCCACACTTGGCACAAATCACCGCCATTTATTAACTAGCTTCAAAGTGAAGGAGGATAGTGGCTTCTAGGGAACTTCTCACCTGTGTCCTAAATTCTTAAAAGGGATCTTTCCATTTCTGTAACCCCAATGTGCAGAACAAGATCAAAAATGGGAGGAAAAGACCCAAGGACATGGACAGACTTCCTGAGGACCACTATGCAAAATGTTGACTTCAGAAAAGTCAAAATTCTGCAAGGTACCCAGATTGTTAAGGCCAGGTGAAGACTGGGTTTTGTGTGTTACGGTGAAGACTGTGTTTGGAAAAGGTGATGGAGGACTCACAAGTTCAAATCCTCAAGATGGACGGGGCGGGCAGAGGAAGCCAGAGGCAGGAATCAGACGCGATCCTCCCGGATAGCGGGACCGCCCGGGGACCGCTCCTCGCTCGACTCAGACCTGGTAAGCAGGCTCTTTGTCTTCCTCTTAAATAAACCGAAAAAGGCAGCGGCTTATTTCCCTCCAGGCTTGTTCTTGGATTTCTATGTAGATGTGGCAGGAAACAGGGAAAATAGATCTGTGGTTGGAAACTAGGGAAAAGACAATGGGAGGAAGAAACCCTAAAACAAGAGCTGTAATAACAGCCTAGGGAGGCTCCTGCGCTTACCTGGCAAAGGTAAGGGTTGGGGAGATGAGTGAGCATGGAACCGGGAGCCTCCCCGGGGACCCCTCCACCCCGCCCCTCGCTCGGCCGGGAGGAGCCTGGGTCGCGGTTTCCCGCTGGTGCTGGAAGTCCCTCGTTCCCGGGGAGGCTGGGGGACATGTTGGAGGCGGGGTGAAATTCTGAGAGGAGCACTAGCTATTTTGCAGACCAGCAAGGGCACTTTTAGGAACTTTGATGACTGAGCCCTAGATAGGGTCCAAGTTTCTGTACGCAGCTGACAAACTGGCGAGGATTCTGAGACTGAAATTAAGGAGCGTCCAGCAGGCCAACCCCACCAGGAATGTGGGAGGGGCCGGGCTCCAGCTGAACCCCCTCCTCCCTCCCTTTGCCTTAACCCCACCATCCTAACCCCTTTGAAATTCTCCTCTCTTTTCCATTAAAACACCTCCAAACTCACAGTCCTCCCTGGTCCCTAGTGACAAGTCAGCAAATTTCCGCCTGCAGGCCAAAGAGGGTTCTGAGTCACCCACATGCTAAGTTGTATTCAAATGGTTGAAAATCACAGGAAGAATAATGATCTGTTATACTTGAAAATTACCTGAGTCAAATTCAGCTTCCGTAAATAAAGCCGTCCAGGCGCAGGCCGCGCATTCACAAGCTTGTGACCGTGGGTGCCGTCCTGCTAGGAGAGCGGAGTGGCGGAGACCTCACGTGGCAACACGTTTGCCAACCCCTGCTTTAGTGGGTCAGTGGGCCCCCCACCTACTCTCCCACTTCTCCCTCTGTGCAAAAGGGGAGACTCCGCGTCACGCTGCACCCTGAAAAGGCAGGGTCCGCTCTAACTGGCAGGAGGCCCTGGAAAGGCCTGGAGGAGGACGGTGGAGCTTCCACGGATCCTTGGAGGAAAGGGTGTTGGGTACCAATGAGAACTTGCAGTACTTTTTAAAATGTTACTTTATTTTTTACTGTGTTTTCCCCCCTTCCTCAAATTTGAATGCTTAGCTTCATTTCTAAAAATTCTTGGGAGGGCTCTGGTGGTTTACTGGTTAAGTCTGCAGCCTCTGGCAGCCACAAACCACGGAACTGGTTCAAGGACCCAGTTCAAGTCTGGCGGCCAGGAGGAACAACCAAGATGAATAATTAAATAAAATGATGTGTCTTCCTCCAAACCTGCCTGCCTGCCAACTCATCTTCATTCCTGCCTGCACCTTCCCTTAAAAAGCAAACAAAGTTTCCATTTATCATATTGTTTTCTCCTTCCTGTTATGCTTCCCTCCAAACAGAATTCCTAGTGTGTGTGTTAAGGGGCGCAGTGAGGTGTGGGGAGTGCTGGCTTCCAAGTATAAGACATAGGTTCTCTTCTCCTTGAGCAACTGCTCATTTTGAGCAAAACTTTTCATCTCTGGTCTCCCTTCTAAACCCTCTCCAACTTGGCCAAGTTTACAATTCCATTTCAGTAATTGTGCTTCTCTCTTTTGCTCTGGAAAATTATCTCTGGAGGGAACTACAGAGGTTTAAATTTTCTCCATGTGGCTGAAGTGACAGTCAAGATTAAGTCTAAATTACAATCGAGACTGATTTTCAGATGCACCCAGGTGGCTCTGGGCTGAGTCCATGGCCGGGATTTGAAGCTTGTAAAGTTCAGGGTCCAGGATTTGCAACCAGGAGCCCGGGGCAGGAGCAAGACCAAAATGAGAAAATATATTAAAATGCTTATTTTTCTTCATTCCCTTCTTGACTTGCTCTTGGGGGGAAAAAAAAAAAAAGACATTTTAAAGAGGAAAAAATAATAATAAAGCAGAAAGCCTCCTCGAAATTGGAAAATCAAAACAATCTGAATTCTGCAGGTAAAGGACCAGGGGAAGCATCTGTACATTTAAAAAAAAAAGTTCACACAAGTCCTTGCTCCTCAGTCCGGAATCTTCTGTCCTGTCTGGCAGCTCTCCCAGCCAAGCTTCTTCCTGTTATTGGACGCTTTAGTAAGACCGTGAGATGTTAGTCTTGATAAGGAAAGCGGTTGTGCATCTGTTTCTAGGCTATGGTATTTTGTTTTTCCCCCAAACCCTGAACCTACCAAAACTTTTCTTAAAACAAAACAAAAACAAACACCACTGTGACTGTTGGGAAAGAAGGCCTCCGAAAGTGTCCTGGAAGCTCCAAGGCATTGTGATCAGCTGGCATCTGGCCAGGCTGGTAAAGCAAGTGGGAAGACGGAAGAAAAGGCTGCTAGAGAGAGGAAACTGACCCGCAGCTCTGCGATTAAAGGTTCAGATTAATAACGGCTCAGATCAATCCTCAGCACATTAATTATGGGGCCTGAGAGCCTTCAGCTCCGGGCTCCAAGAAGTCCGTCCCAAGAACAGATTTACGGCTAACTGCTAAATTGCAAACAGTTTGGTTAACTGGTGAATTCCCCAAAATAAAGCTTCATAGAAAGGGTACGAACCGGCAAGCTTGCCGTTGCAGCTCTCATCCACCAGAGGGAGCCCACCAGCAACTCGTGCCTCAGTTCCCGCAGAAAACCTAGAAGGCTGAGCAGGACAGAATTTCTTTGAAGAACAGAGCCCAACACAGAATATGAATCCCCTGCTCCTCCAGGTGACACCACAGCTGTGGTTCAGCTCTGTAGTTGCCACGGGAGCTGTGTGAATGACAACCGAAGATACCCTCATCAACCTTCCTGGTTTGAAGTGACCAGAGAAGCTCCACCCACCCTGGGAATAAGTGACAGATGAAAGTAAAAGGAACAAAAGCCAAAGACTTAAGAAAGGAGTGTGGAGGCTGCGATTCTAGGGTTGACTTTGTCATGTCAATCCCCTTCTCATGCCTCTCTGCCTCAATTTCTTCATGTATAAAAGTAATCGTTCCTAAGCAGTATGAAAACTGCTTCTTTTTCTTTTTTTTTTTTTAAGGAAAGCTACAGGCAGGAATAGAGAGAAGGAAGAAATATTTATTTACTTTATTTAGTTGTTCATCTTAGCTGTTCCCCCAGTCCCTAGTCTTGAACCTGAATCCTTGGCAGGTATGTGGCCTGTGTTTGGTGACTTCATCTGCTGAGCCATTGGGGCTCCCCAGAAAGCTGCTTTTTGAACATCCCAAAAGTTCTCAGATCTCCCACCTCACACACAATAACTATGCTATTAGTTTTCTTCAAGAAATTCCATGAGTCCCAGGAATTCAGTATTGTTCTAAAAAGAACTACCAATTTATTCATTACAGTGGGGAGACAGAAGAAAAAAGGCTGCTGGAGAGGAAACTGACCCGCAGCTCTGCGGTTAAAGGCTCAGATTAATAACGGCTCAGATCAATCCTCAGCACATTAATTATGGGGCCTGAGAGCCTTCAGCTCGGGGCTCGAAGAAGTCCGTCCCAAGAACAGATTTATGGCTAACTGCTAAATTGCAAACATAGTTTGGTTAATTAGTGAATTCCCCAAAATAAAGCTCTATATATGTACTCCTAGAAAATAGGAAATTACTCCATAGCCATTGTTTGGTGTGCATTTGGATTTATGGATAGTTGTATGTATGTTTACCCATAGTCTGAAAACATCAGTAAACCCTGTCACCTCGCTCTCAGCTAGTCTCCTGCTTCCAGACAGACCCATATCCCCCATATTTAACCACATCCTATTTCACCAGGATTAAAGATGTGAGGAGATTTAGGAAGGAAGTTCACATTATGTGACTTCTGTGATTGTCTTATGCCACTTGCCCCCTGAAAAATGACACGGTGTTTCAGGAAACTGTGCTAGACCAAAATGAAAAGACCAGATTCTCTGGAGTGTTCTCCAGCATCCAGCCCTTGACCTCTTGTCTAAACCCCTGAATTTTTTTCTTTAAAGCAAAGATGTCCAGCCCGGCAGAGACTGAGCAGCGCATCAAGTTCTGATTACTGTTTTTCGGAAGTATGCCGGACAGGGTGGCAACAAGCAGTCCCTCCAAGGGCGAGTTTCTGACCTTCATGAACACAGAACTGGCTGCCTTCACAAAGGTACAGTCCCAGCCCCCGTCACCCCCAAACTACCCATGCACAAAAGGCCCTGGCAGAATAGGAACAAAGGACCACATCTGACTCCTGCCTCTTTTTATTCATTGCAAACCTGGAGTCCACGCAGCAACCTACAGTGAGCCCCCAGCTCTGAATGGGCTTCAAATGACTGTTAAAGGACTTTTCTTCTCTTCTTGGGAAAAAAAAATGTATTTTAAAGGTAAAAGTTATCAAACATGACATAGAAAACAGTGATTTATTTGTCTGATTTCCACTTAGGGAGAAGGGTCTATAAAATGGTAAATGGCATAATAAAAGAGTTTCCAAATTTTATTCTTCTGCCCAAAGCATCTAGGGCAGCTCGGTCCAGTTGAACTTCCTTCAGTGATGGAAATAAGGTTTTATATCTGCACTATCTGAATAGCAGCCATTAGCCACATGTGCAACGGAAGGACTGACTTTCTAAATTACTTCATTTAGAAATCTGTAACCAATGATGTGGGGGTCGGATGAGTAGAGGATAAAGCTGATTAGGCGAAACCTGTATCCACTTCTCACTTCAAATCACTCTGTTTTTATGTATTTTGTATGTTGGAGTGGCATGCGACACTTGAAAAAACAAAGCTCCACTCTACAAAATTAAATAACCCCTGGCTGTCAAAGAAAGAAACCTTAACCAAGAGCCAGCAAACCTGGGCTCATGTCCTAAGTCTGCCACTTCAGCAAATCACTTCACCCGAGTCTGATTCTGTGTCTGGTGAACGGGAATATCAATAGCCTCTGCTCTGTACCTTATATTCTTTTTTTTCCTTTGCTCTTGAAACATTTATTTGTGAGACAGTTGCCCAATCTTTTATTTCTCCCCTGCTTAGATACATTGTTTTAATTTTGAAAGAAATCATTATGTTTTTGGATACTGTGAATTTGATAACCTAACACATCTCCCACAAGCAGCTTTAATAGTTGATCTGTCCCCTCAGTAACTGCTACCCCAAGCATCAATATTCCTCCATCACAGCCTAAAGATCCCATTCATTAACAATAGAGAAAACCGGATATTTAATCCCAGTCTATGTCATCATCACCCAGTAACCTCTGTACAAGTGTTATTCCCTGTAACCTTTAGGTATATTCGAGTCTTAGTTTTGTCAGCTTCTCTTCTCCTACCCAGTGTCACTTAACATCTTCCTTCCTGAGGACAATAAATTTTCTTCCTCCTCCTTGCTCCTCTTCATCAGTAAAGAAACAGTTATTTGATGTCAAATTTTAGTGAAAATTTACTTCACTAAGGATTAGATGCAATTTAAAGAAAATTAAAAAGATTCTTTTTAGTTTATTATGAAATTTTAAAGCACATATAAAGTGAAAGTATATTATAAGAAACGCTGATCTTCAGCAGTTCACAGTTAAATAATTAGCAATTTGGTTTCAAGTTTACTCTTCTCGATTATTTGGAAGTCAGTGCCCAAAATCATAATTCATCTCTAAATAATTGAGTACACATGTCTAAACAATTAGGATTATTTAAGAGATATTGCCTTAATACCATTATCACATGAAAAGAGGAAAAAAATGTCTCCTCACAGCAACCCACAGCAAGCCCCCAGCTCTGAGTATAATTATCTAGTCAGTATTTGAATTTGCCCTACTCTTTCTTTGCTTTTTTTTTAATTTTTAATTTATTTTTATTGTAGTAATTATTCAGCACGTTGAAATAATTTTCTATGTAGAGGTTCCCCATTTTTGTTTCAACACACCATGCCCTCCACCACATCACCATGTGTTCTTCCCCACTGTCCCCACTGTCCAGTGGGCTCGTATTCTTATAAGATAAAATGTGGTGATATATTTGAAAGCAGCCTCAACAGTGCAGTATGAAGATACTATTAGGATTATTATTGTTATTTTCTTTGCAGAATCAGGACTCTGTTATCCTTGACCGCCTAATGAAGACATTGGACCTCAACTCTGATGGGCCCCAAGATTTTCAAGAATTTCTTGGTCTTGTTGGTGGCCTGGCCATAGCTAGCCATGAGTCTACCCACTGCAAAAGTAAATCTGGAGAGCTAGGGGGCCTGGCCTCCCAACACACCCGCTTACCTCCACCCTCAAATCATCTCCGCCTCACAACCCACACAGACCCTGAGCCCAGTACACCCACCACCCCATGCAGACCACTCCTTCTGGTACTAATAAAACATTATCTTTTTAAAAAACATGCACTGGAGAGTGAGTATATTTGTGCAAAGGTGTAAGATGGGAGGGAGGAATGTAAATTAGGTGGATGGAAAGTTATCAGACATTGCATAGTAAATAGTAAAAATGTACATAATCAGGACTAATGATATCTACAGAATCATCTCTAAAGTACTCAGTATTGAGATATAATAGGAAAATAAGAAATATAATTGAAGTATACCAACTGGTGACTTTGCCTATTTTTTATTTTTCCCTTATTTTATTTTTTAAAAGGAAAGGTGGCGTCAGGCACGAAGGTGAGCAGCAGACAGGAAGGAAGAGAAAGGAGGAAGCGCTTTTATTTACTTTCTGTAGTTGTTCATCTTGGCTGTTCCGCCCAGCCCCAGGATACATACCTGAGTCCCTGGGCTGTGTGTGTGCACTGCATTCCACCACTGCTCCACAGGGCGCGCCAGACTTTGCCCATTTTAAAATCAGGTTGTGCTGTATTTTCCTGTGATCACTCAGTTGTAGGAGTTTGAAAGTCTAACTTGCTCAATTCAAAAAGCAGAAAGTTCAAAAGTAAAAAAAGAAGCAACGGAACAGTACACCAGAGGGGAGGCCCCACGACCTTGGGCCAGAGAGAACAGGAACTGCGCTCTCAGCTAGAGGGGGCAGCTGATGGAGTCTCCCTGTCAGTGAGGAAGCCTGGAAAACTTGCCCATCCTCCCAGAGGAGACGCAGAATGAGTCCTGGGAGGGAGCAAGTCATCTGAGAAAAGCCAGAGCACTAGGCCTGAACTAAACACACACCGCTCCCAGGTTCCAGTCCCCAGGCTAAGAAGGTGCCCCAGAGAGGTGAGCACCGTGAAACCCTACACAAACACAAACCACCTCATGGGGGCACCCTGGCCATCTAGAAGATTTCCACAGAAGAAAAATCCCAATACAATGGGCTCACAGGCAAACATCACAGTGCCCCCCGGGGACCCATCAGTATATGCAATAGGTGACTTTGCACCCAAAGATACATAAAGCCAGAACGGGAGTACGTGAATGTTTTATCTTTTTTAAAGGAAAGGTGCAGGCCCTGGGTCTTTCGGATGTCTGTGGACTGCACCTGGTGGACCTACCCACTGGGCCACTAGAACATGCTGAGTATGTGAAAGTTTTTAAGAAAGGAAACAGAGATTCTATAAATGAAATATACAGTCATGTAAATATATAAAGAATCACGAAACTGGGCCTTCCACCACCAAGTCGTGCCCCAGCTCCAGTGACGGGGAGAGGCCTGAGCGCCTCAGAAGACCTTGGTGACTCACCATGCCGTTCACCTCCCGGTGACCTCATTGTACTGTCCACATACCTGGTGAGAGATATGTTAGGAATCTGGGAAGACATGGAGAGGACCACACCTTGTGCAGCACCTGTGATAATTCATGCTTTGTTTCTCTGTTCACCCTGATCTTCGAAGTCTCCCCCAGCCACCACCAGAAACTCTCCTGGATGACCACAGTCAAAAAAGAAGACTCCTGAGAAGGGAGGGCAAGTCTGCACTGGCTGGGACCCGGGTTCTCCGTGATCCCAGCACCCTGTGGGAACAGGCAGCCAGGACAGAGAAACGATAGTAACCCCACCTCTCACCCCACCTCCCTCACCAGCTCAGCTGACAGAGCAACCAAGGCAGAGAGAAATGTTCCTGTAGCCAGATTCAATTTAGTGTCCACATTATCATTAAACATGATCTGGGAGTCACCAGGGCTCTGGTAGGAATGCAAAACAAAGACAAACACTCAGGAACATTGCAAGTCCCGTCCACAAAGAGATTAACTTCTGGCATAGGAAGAAACTCAAATGTGAAAGCTGGGAAGGCATAAATTACACCATGAGGCAGCAGAGGTTGCTTCATAAATGCTAGTCCAGTCTGTCCTCATGTCCTCACTACTAAACCTCCTAATGCCTTGCCGTTAAGCTGCTTTTTCCTCGCCACGGCTGAAATTGTCTCCCCAGAGTCAAACAAGTCCTTACTATATTACCAGACCCAGCAACCTGGTGTCCATCTTCACAATCTTTGACTCACAGAACTGTAGAACATTGTCCCCAAAATCATCTCCTTCCAAGATCCCAACACACCAGTGTCTTCTTCCCTAGTCTGAGAGAGGGGGCCTGGAGCTTGAGTCACTCATCATGGCCAATGATGAAGTCAATCATGCCTATGTAATGAAGCCTCCATAAAAACCCAGGGGGACAGGGTTCAGAGAGCTCCCAGCTGATGAATACATGTCAGTTTGGGGTGGGGGTGGGTGTGGGGGGTGTGGGTATGTCACCTCAGAGAGGACATCGTAACTCTGGGCTCTTTCTTGCCCTATGAATCTCTTCCATCGACTGCTCCTGAGTTACAGCCTTTTATAATAAACTGGCAGTCTGATACGTGAAATGTCTGAGTTGTGTGGGCGCTTCTAGCAAATTCATCCAATCCAAGGAAAGAGCTTAGTGGAGACCTCTGATCTACAGCAGCTAGTCAGAAGCACAGGTAACACCACTGGCATCTGAAGCTGGGAAGGGTCTTGTAGGAGTAAACGTCTAACCTGGGAATACAAAGCTCCCTGCCGGCCGACAGCGTCAGAACTGAATTAAATCACAGGCAACCCAGCTGGTGTCTGGAAAAGTCTTATTGGTGTTGAGTAACACCCCCACACACTGAAAGAGACACCAGAACCCCTGTATAATGGGTTTATCATCAGAAACCTGGATGGAAGTGTTAAACTTGCAATATTCCTCACAGTATTCAAAATAAAGTTGTAATTTCTTCACTCAGCACAGGCATCTCTGTGATCTAGTCCTCCATGGGTTATATGTCAGGACCTACGGCCTCCGAACACACCCTCCACATACCTACCATCCCTCCCCAGTCAGCTGCAAGTTCTCCAGCTCCCCGCCCCTCCCCGCCCTCATTCCCCAGCCTCCTCACTTGACTTGCTCTTAATGCTCTTACTCTTCTTTCAGGTTAGCCTCAAGTGGCTAGCAAACACTCCCCTCCAAGAAGCCCCACTAGACCCCCATCTCTGCTCTCTGCTCTGCACTCCTGCAGCAACCAGGGGCATCTGGGCCAAGTCAGTTTTCACCTTTACCTATGGTGCTACTTGTCTGCCTGCCCTGCTAGACAAGGGTTTCCTAAAGCAGAGACTATGTCTTTATTTCTGTCTCCTTAGCACTCAGAGTGTCTGGCATGGAGCTGGCCCACAGTAAGTATCTCAATGAATATACAAAAATATTGGTGAAATGTGATGGGTTTCCCAAATGCTGGTTATTGCTATCCTCACTTGGAAGATGAAAAAACAGTCTCCAAGAGGCTGGTGACTTGCCCTCAGTCTCAAAGATAACACATGGAGAACCTGAATTCAAACCCTTATTTACTAATCCTCTTTCTACTTCACAAGAGCTGCTGCCACTAAATACTAACAAGGAAAAAATACTTTATCATGGTTGGGTTAAGGTGATGGATGGCCATCTCGTACCAGGAAGCTCGTTGGTCATCAGTGGACCTTTCAGGTGCCGCTGGCTAATGCATCCACTGGAACTCTTAAAGCTGAGAAGTTTGAGTACTTTTAAAACATGAAGGATTTTTACCTTGTTTATTTGCTAAAACAAATGATACATTTTCTTATTTGTTTAGTAATAATATATAGTATTTCTTTTGTTAACAATGTTATATTATTCTCGGATACTGAAACTGCATCTCAGTCTATATTTCACACTACACCCACCACCTGAGTTCGTGTCCTTTACCCCCTTTTCCGCAATTTGCTTTCCAACCGTCCTCCCTGCCAGTCACAGTCCTGTCTCCCGTTAGTTGTGTAGGGATTTGTATGCTCCCTTGTTTCATGTCACTATATGCCACATGAGTGAAACCATCCTGTACTTCTCTTTTTCTTTCTGACCTGTTTCACTTAACATATCCCCTCCAGTTCCATCCAGGTTGTTGCAAAGGGCATGGTTTCATCTTTTTAAATAGTGGCACAGAATTCCATTGAGTATGTACACCACGGCTTCTTTCTCCTGGGCATTTAGGTTGTTTCCATGTCTTGGCTATTGTGAGCTGTGCTGCTGTGAACATAGGGGTGCGCATATATTTTCTGACTAGAGATTTTGTATCCTCTGGGTATATGCCCAGGAGTGGGATTGCTGGATCAAATGGTAGAGCCATCTTATTTATTCGAGGAATCTCCTGTTTTCCAAAGAGGTCGCACCAATCGTCGTCCCAGCAACAATGTACAACACTGCAGTCCTTTTTCTCCACACCCCTTCCGCCGCCTGCTATAAAACAGCATTTAATAGCGTTCTCTTCTAATAAGAGAAAGTGAACATGTTCCAGCTGAGCTGGGATTTAGGTACATTTCCATCCACCGGTTTCCCCCATTCAGGTGCCCTTTAGAGTTTGTTATTTTTAAGGAAAGATGCAGGAATAAAGGTGAGCAGAGGCAGGCAAGTAGGAAGAGCAAGGAGGAAAAGGCACTTTTTTAGTTGTTCATCTTGGTCCAGCCCAGGATCATCGTTGGAATGTGGACTGCACTGCCCAAAGGCAGCAGACCAAACTGCTACTCCATGAGAGTGCATCCCCCTTAGGACTCTTTTTTTTTTTTTTTTAAGGAACGGTGCAGGTGGGAATGAAGCGGAGCAGGCAGGCAGGCAGGCAGGCAGGAAGAGAGGATATTTTTCATCCAGTTGTTCACATTGGTTGTTCCCCCCACCCCCAGTCCCAGGTCTTGAGCCTTGGGATGTATGCGGGACTGCTCCCAGGTGTATTAGATCGCTGGTCCACCAGGGCGCACCCCACTTCCTTAGGAAGGCATGTCATTCTAAGTCAAGACCACTCTCAACAACCCGTGTTGACCTGTGATCTCCCGTCCATCAACACTGAGAGTCAACATCCACTGTGTTCCACTCAGAATATACAATGTGTCAAGTAAATCTATGTCCCTAAGGAGCCTACAGGCACTGAGGGAGCAAAATGGTGCAGACAATCCCTGCACCCTGTGACAAAGGCCAGAAGGTACTGAGGGAGACACAAGAACGCATCCGCCTAGGGTGTGTTCAGGGAGACATCCTGCTGGAAATGACACCCCGCCAGAACCTGACTGGTGTCTGCTTCTACACTTAGCCAATGTGTCTGCCCCAGGCCTCCTTTCACTGCTTCCATTGCAGCCTGTCTCCTCACCTGGAGTGTGAATTCCTCAAGCACAGGAATGTGTCACCTTCATTTCTGCATTCCTGGAGCAGCCAGCCCAACAGCTGTATCCACTTCTCCAAATTCCAGTCTGACACTATGGCTCTGGGCATTAAATGGCTGGGTGGGGTAGAAAAGCTACGCTGGAGCCACACTGCCGGCCAGGAGCCTGTCTGCCGGTGAAGTGTGTGTAGGGAGCCAGAGGGAAGCAATTTTCCGCACAGTGCCATTTGGAAGAGCCAGTGTCTACACATTCTCCTTGGTCTCCCTAGTCTCGCAGGTCACCGTGGCAGGAATGCAACAATTGCAGACTAATCACAAAGGAGGCCATTTCCACCTAGAAATTCCACTGGCAGTTTGTCCAAACCTTCCTTTCCAAACCAGTGTCTCCTCCCTGCACGTGGCAGGCACCACAAAGGAGCCCCAAGCTAGAAAATTCCAGGTGGCTGTGTTCCTTCCTCTCCTCATTCCCAAAAGCTCCACATGGCAGCCCTGTGATTCTTCTTGCAGATTCCTCTCAAATCTGTACCTTCCTGTCCCCTCACCTCCTTCACTATGGTGCAGACCCAGCCTCACCTTCTTCTTGTTCCTGCCCCCATTCTCTCCCTTCTCATCATCTGCCACCTTCTGTGGTTTCATAGTATCTGCAATTTAAATCCTTACCTTGGGATTCAAAAGCTCCAGGGGTCTGTCCCTTCTCCTACAATCACCCCTTTTCTAGTCTCTTTTCTGTTTCTCCAACATGTCCTCCACGTCTATCAGGCGGCATTATCATGCCTGTCACTCCTCCCGATTGCTCATCTCTTGGCACCTGCTCCATGTGCCAGCTCAGTGCCTATCAATGCAGTAGTGACCCCACCTGCCAGGCTCACTTCCAATCCTAGATCGCCACCCATGACGTTATTCTTAAGATTCCCAGCCAGAAGGGAGTCCGCTCTTCTGAATCCCCACCAGTCTCACTGTCTACACCTCAGCACTACTGGCCATGTGCACTAACTCACATCAGAGCTGTTTGCAAACATTCCTCGTGTTTCTGCCCAGATTGTGGTTATGTTTCAAGACAGCTCAGCCCCAGTAAAAGGCAGGGTGGGGTGGTAGCAGAAGGAAGGCTTAGAGACTAGACTTACCTGGGTTCCAACGGGTCGTCGATACACTCCAAGGTGACTTATTTCACCTCTCTGAGCTTGCTCTCCTCATCCTAAAACAAAGTAGTCATCTCTCTTACAAAACTTTTGTGAGACTCAAAGACCATATATGTACACATGAGTAAATGATGATCTCAATCAAAATATAGATTAATACTTCTTGGGTGGTTATAAAGAACACATATGACAACCTGTGAGACATAACTCTGTACACTATAAAGTTATTATAATAATTTTTAATAAGTCAGACTTGGAATACATTTTCACTCTTATGTGATATGACCAATATAAACCTCAAAGATGCCCCCCTAGCCCCGCCACAATCGATTACTATCGATTATCGGTTTAGTACAGCCTCTAATAACCAGGCACTTTAATTTTCTGAATATCTGTGCTCAGAACTGTTAGAATGAATCCACTTAAATGTCAACCAATAAAATGTCTGAATTCAACGACTTAAAGTTTTGGTCCATATGGCACCAAACCCTGGTTCAACCTAACATCTTTATTTTCAGGTGCTGGTTTGTTTGCTTTGCACTTTGCTTGTTTTTTTTGGCATCTGATACACCGTTACTGTTTCCACTGTTCAAAGACTGAAAAACACCACCAACGACCTGAATGAATGGGGCAAAATGCCACCCGAAATCACAGGCCCCATCTCAAGCCTGCAAGTAAATTTCCAGAGCCCTGTTCAGTAATTCAATTTGTAGACAAGGCTTCCTGCTTCTTAAGCTGCAAGGCCGCTGGGGAAAAAGCTACTCTCTGAAGCCACCAGAGGGCCCCATAGCATTAGCTAGAAAGCAAGGACACACCCTCTCCCAGAACACATCTCTGATCTTAAAACATTTTGCAAAGCTGCTAAGGACGGCTTCCCCTAACTGCCAGTCCAGAAACAGGGCTGTCCCGAAACCCCAGGAGCTGCTGGCTAACACTGTCAAAGAATCAGTAATACCAGGCAACCAGTATTTCACAAGTTACCAGGGCCCCATGGAGTCACACCGCAGTGGGACTGAGCTCTCCCCAGCCGTGATTTCCCCCAGCATCCTTGAACAGAATACTTATGCCCAGAGCATCACTTGCTCTCAGGTTTTAATAAAGAAAAGGGAGCTGCTCGTGAGATTGGCAGGCTACAGTCTGAGAGGTAGGTCCTCTCTCAGAGTTCTCCCTCAAAGCCAAGCATTTTGGGGGTTCAGACAAGCCCATTCTGGCCTAATGATGTGACTCAAATACAGTCTTTTTGTCTTTTTCCTTGCAGGGAAATCATGGTCCTCCTGGGAAATCAGGATCCCTTATGACTAGAAAATGGAAGATAAGGGCTAAAATTCCCAGGCCTATCTTTGTCTGCCCCACCCATCCAGAAGCACATCCAACAAACTGATGATTTTCATTAAGGTTTTCACTCTTTTGAGGGGTGTTTATTATGAGCCTGGATGTTTATAAAGAGACTGAATATTTTTAAATATTTTAAAGTAATTAAAAGACCGTGAGGGATCGATTCCAACCTTCAAGAGAGCTGTGCATACATTAATTGATATGATCTTCATAATAACTTTGCCCCCATAGGAATTCAAAACCGATTCTATGGATGAGTAAACAAAGGGAGCAGAGACTTACTTACCTGTAGCTCAAAGCAATCATGCAGCAGTGCCAGGATTGAATAAGATCTGTCTGGTTCCGACTCATCCTTCACTAATTCATCATAATTACAATTAACCTGAGCAGGGCACTTACTATATGCCTCACATTCTGCTATTCACATGCATCTTCATATTCACATACATCTTCATATTTACATTCATACTCACATACATCTTCATATTTACATTCACAGCATTTTTAAGAGGCAAATGCTACCATTAAATCCACTTTCCAGATGAGAATACAGAGCTCTGGGAAGGTTAAGTGACATATCCAAGAACGCACAGTTGAAGAGTGGCAGAGAAAATCTGACTCTCTCCCAAGCCAGTGCTCTTAACCATTATGTTACGTACCTGTGCTGTCTCCAACCTCATCCCAGGTCCCCTTGCTTCTGCAGGCTCACTGGTCACTCTTCAATTCCCCTGGTAGACCAGGCCCCTCCCAGCACATGCCACTGCCCTCCAACTGGAGATTCCTCCTCCCATCTGCAAGCTGAGTTCCTCTTCTTCCAAGTCTGGGTTTAATGTCCCCTCTCTGGTACAGGCTTCCATGACTTTCTATCTAAAACAGATCCCTTCGATTCTTCTCTCATTCAGACCCTTGCTTTCCCCAACATGACACCCATTACAATGACCAAAATGTTTGTATCAGTTTAGTTCTCTCATTTACTGGTATTTTGTCTTTCCCTCTAGAATGTCTTGGTCAGTGACACTTCCCCAGTACACAGAACACTCAGTAAATATTTGATTAGTGATAGTTATTAGAGTTTTCAACTCACCTATAGAAGAAAGCAGGTGGTTTTCAACTCCAAATTAAAATTTCTCCTGTGATTAAAAAAAAAAAAAAGGCGACCGCTCTTATGCCTCTGTAGTCCCAAGACCATGGGTGACAGAACAGGCCTGCTTGGGCTCTTTAAAGCTGCTTCTCTGCAGAGTGAGGACTCACCCAGGGGCTGAATCTGCGTCCAGAGCCTGCTGCTGCTGAGGCCAAGCGAGGTGCCTTCATGGTCATTAGCTGGTCCATTCTGTTCCATTGTCCCAGAAGACTCGATTTATGTGGTCAGATGACTTGTCCAGAACTATGCCACAGGTAGGTGAGGGAGTCACTCCCCTGTTCCCTGCCTTGACATTCTCCAAGGGCTCCTTCTATCTTTAGAAATGAACTCCAGACTCCTTGGTAGAGAATTTCAGGTGTTCCAGAAAAGGTACCTCCTCCTGGGACTTGTCCCCATCGGAGGCACTAAGGGACTTTGCATTGTCCCCCTGCAGAACAGAGACCAGCCCCTGAAACAGATGTCACCTTCAGTTCCATGCTCTGACACAAACCTTTCCCTCCCATCTGCCCCAGCAGACTGTGGCTAATTCATACTTGTCCTTTAAGATCCACATAAACCTAACAAACAAAAAGATCGCCCTGACAGGCCTGTATCCTGAGAAAATTAACATGTGGGCAAAGATGTTTATCCAAAAATAGTCCTTTTCTACATAATCATTCATGACAATAAAAAACTGGTAACAGCCTAAATGCTCCCAAATGTTGAATGTTTATTAAGTGACATTTCCCTATTTAGAATAGGGACTATACTACAGAATAGAATGTACTAACACAGACACACTGCGGGCTTGCTGTTTTGTGTTTTGGATTGCCAGCCAGAGGTCTGGACCCAGCAACTGTCAATCAGTGGTTCTCCACTCAAGCGTCAAGGAGGACTGTGTGACTCCTTGCTAGGGCTCCTTACCTGATGCTGCAACTACAGTTCAAGTCTTTAACACAATGTCTGACCAGGCAAAAAGTTGAGCTAGGCAGCACAGTTCCTGTGTGGTACAAGGCACAGCTGGGAACACACAAAGCCTTTGCACAGATCTGTGAAAACTCTGCCTCAACAGTATCTAAGAGAGAATGATCAGGGCAGTCAATCTATCTTCTTAAACAGGAGCAAGATGCTGAATGTGATAAGTTTAATAGTGTAATTACTATACATGCAACTTAACCCTTGTGAATGGGTCAAAAATACCAGCAGCAAATGAATGCCACTCAGGTGCACCCTGGTGGTTTAAGCCTCCAGCTGGTGCAGTCCACACATATCCCAACATCCTGGGTTCAGTCCCAGGGCTGGTGGGAACAACCAAGATGTACAACTAACTAAATAAAATGCTTCTTCTTCTTCTCTTCCTGCCTGTATACTCACCTTCACTCCGACCTGCACCTTTAAAAAAAGAAAGGAATGCCACTCTACTAGTTAGTGTTGCTCAACAAATAAACCCCAAATTCTGGAGTTCTTTCTTACTCATGAGGGTTTTCCTGGTCAGAAGATGGTCTTCCTCTATTCTGTGATTCGGGCGCCTAAGCTTCTTCTGACTGGGGCTCTTGTACCCCCACAGCCAAGTCCAGCAGATGAAAAGAATGTAGAAAAGTTACCTCCCAGCCACTTTGTCCTGCATCTCTTCCAGCCCCATTCAGTTGATGAGAGCGTCTCACTTAGGTGCCAGAGGTGCTGGGAACAGAACCCCGCCGCTGAGCAGCCCTGTCCCACCAACAGCTCTCCACCACCAGAGGAGAAGAGCACACTTCGGGGCAGGCAGCTGCCCTCTGCTGCAGCCACAAAGCCAAGCCCACTGGGTAACAGGCTTCGTTGCAAAGCCACATGGAGAAATACCAGTCCTACCTCATTGTCAGAACAAGGCCTCATGCCCTCAGAATTCTGATCCATGTGATTTGAACATACCGCAGCCTGGCAGGGAACTTGAAAACTACCTTTTCATCCCAGGCACGACACTGCTTGGGCCTCTGCTCCTGTTCTTTTGGTGGCATTTCAGTCTACTCATCTCTACACCTGCCCCAGCCCTGCAGCCTCCCGGCCTCCCAGGGCAGCTCTAGCTCAGGCACTGGTCCCTTGTCCAATCAGTGGTCACTAAGGAAACAGATGGCTCCACTGTATGTATGTGACTTATAAGACCTAAGTACCACTTTCTAGAGAGATTGGCTGGGATCAGTTCCCCTAGAGGTGGTAGGCATGGCAGAGCTTTATGGACTTCCAGTACACAGGGTCATAAAAAGCCACATGAGGACAAGGATAGTGTCCATCCTGCTGACTGTTTCACCACTGTATCTTTAGCACTCTGCACTTTCAGAAACCCAGGTCCCCTCCATCTCATGGAGCTGCAGCCACCAGGGTCTCAGAATCTGGCCAGCAGTCCTGGAGAAACGAACAAAGAGCCACAGTGTAGTTGAATAGTTATTTGTTGGATAAAAAAATAAAAACTGAATCAATGACCATACATGCTCTTGACAAATATTTAATAGCAGAGAAAATAGTATTCTGTGTCATTTTATAATCAGTATGATTATAATTTAGGAATCTCACATCAAAAGAATTAAAGAATGAGTACTTACTTTCTTTCAGTACTTCTAACCAGTCACTGAATAACTACTACCCAATCCACCAACAGATTGACTAGCAGCTGTCACAGTGGCTGCTGTTTGTCAACTAAGGCTGTGGTCTGACAGCTCTTCAAGGGAAAACAGATATACCCTGCCAGGTTTGAGAAGGCTCTGAGTTCTTTTTATGAGATTGCATCGGGAACTTTTAGTGAGCAAGTCTGCTTGGGGAGAGGAAGAAAGAGACAGCCTGAATCTAGATCTATTGTCTCAATTTATTTTTCTGAATTCCTGTAGGGATCAAATTCAAGAATGCCCTCTGGGTCCAATTTTCAAAGAAATGTTCCCCAGATTATGTACTAACTATATATTATATATGCAGAATAGAAGGAAATACCTGAAACTATCTATCTTGGGTCGCACAAAATTTTTCTACACTGCTGTGTTTTCCAAACCTTCTGCAGTAAGAATATACCCCTTTTTACAATAAGATTTAATTCATACTGTTATTGCTATTTTTAAAGTGGCTATCCAATGTTGTCTCACCCGGAATTGTTGTGTGATTACTCCCAAGGGACTTGAAAGTCCTCCCCAGTTGAGTGTCCCATGGTGTCCTCAACCATCACCAAGCGTGGAGTCCGTTTGCTTACTTATCTGTCATCAAGACCTGAAGCTCTTCGATGAAGCTCTTTGACAGAAAGGACTGATTCTTCTTCCATCTGAATCCACAGGACCTAGCACATCCACTAAGCATTCCTGAAGATTAGTGGATCAAATGAAAAAAAATCAAACAAGGACTACACAAATTCTAGTGTTCTCATTTTAAATCCAGTTGCGTCTTCTCTGGGACTAAAGACATCCAGGATTTTCTCCACCATAAACTGTAAGCGGTGGGGGTGGGGGGGTCTGGAAGCAAATGAGAAGATTGTGAAAACGGTCCGCTCCCCCAACAGTCAGCAACAGGGCTGCAGGAACACAGTGGGAGTAAGAGCTGAAATCCAAGTGGGGCTTTCCTGGCAAGAGCCGAGATTAGTCACATGGTGGCACTTGGAGGATTCCCCAGTCTGCTCATTCCTTTGGGATCACTCATTCCAACCAGGACCTCCCCTGGGAACAAAGGAAACTCCAGGACTTGGAACTGGGCCCTTTTCCACCAACAGCTGCTTCTAGTATTTTGCATTTAATCCCAGTTCACAATTAAAATAAATGTGGAAGGAGAAAAGCATCGACTAGGAAACCGTTAGGTTTTGTCTAAATTTCTCCTTGAGGGCTTTGAGAACCAAACGGGTCAATTACAGAACAAAAAAGAAGTTTTGAGACCCCGGTTTAAAAAGCATCAACCACCGCCGAAGGTGAATTATCCAAGTGGAGGTACGCAGTGAAGGAGGGTAGAGCTCTAGTTCCACCGAAGGTACACAAGGGCCCCAGGAGTCCAGGAGCTAACGGGTCCTCCGTCTCCCGCCCCCACGGGGCTGGCCGGGCCGGCGCGGCGTCTCGACGGACCAGGAAGACTGGGGACAGCTCTCCTAAAGCCGGAGAGCAACCTCGTCTAACGCCTTTGCGGCCGTTGGGGCTCCCGGCAGTGTCATCTAGAAAGTAATTCCTAGCCCTGCAGTTTACCGCAGAGCTGCTCACGTCTGGATCCGGGCCAGGGCGCCTCACCCACATATCGGATGGATCCTTTGATTTCCAAACTCACCCACTTTTAAAAACCAAACCCAACGGGAAGGGCACGGCCGAAGGTGGGTCTGTCCTGAAATATTCGAGAGCATGGAGGAGGACGAGAAGTTTACCAAGCTCACACCGGGGCTGGTGCAGGTCAGCCGCGGCGCCTAGCAGAGCGCAGGGTGCGCGCGGCGCCCAGGGGAGTGTGGAGGGGAGGGGCGGGGGCAGGAAGAGGAGGGAGGAGCAGGGGTGGGGTGAGCGGAGGCTCGCAGCGCTGACCCAGGCTCCTCCTGCCTCCCCCCGCCCCGCCGCCCCACGTACTAAGGCGCACAGCCCGCGGCGCTCTGCTCACTGGCCCCGCGTCCCAGCTACGAGCTCCCGGCGCGCCCCCAGGCGGAGGTGAGTACGCCGGGCGGCCACAGAGCCGCAGCCCCGCGCCCTGCGCCCGGGGAACCCCCCCCAACCCCACCCACTTCGGCGTGCGTCCTGGGCACCCCGGCCTGGGCGGGAAGGGGCTGGGGGAACCCGCTGGTCCGCGCCTGGGCCACACCTAAGCGTCCCAGCTCCGGCGCGCCCCGCACCCCGGAGCCTCGCGGAGGGGAGGAGGGGGCGCTTGTCCTTTACTGCAGGACCTCGGTCTTCCTGGCCCGGCGACCTCTTTCTCGCTCCAGCCTTTCTGTTTATCTTCCTATACGCCCACTTCACTACTTTTTGACCGTTCTCCTGAGTCAGCACAATGAGCCCCCTTCTCGGCCCCGGCCGGCTAATTTGTGGGCTGTGCAGCTGGCTGCACACGGTCCACAGGTTCGTAGCCTCCTCCGAGCCGCAGGCTCCGGTGGGGTTGGGGTGGGTCGGGGAGAGCTGGGCGGGTCGGCAGCGGGCGGACTCCCTTTCTAAAGGACACTCCTCGGTCACTCGCCCAGATGCTTCAGGTGGGGTTTCCTGTTATTTGCTGGAATGGCAGATTCTCACGGCTGAGGTCTTTTTGTTTTCTTGATAAAGCACTTTTGCTAGGGAGGCGGGGGCGAGCCGGGGGAGGAGCTGTGTGAATTGACTTCTTTGCGGGAACCGTTCCCTCCTCGCTACCTTAAACAGGTGGAACTCCAAAGAGATGGGGAAGAGCAGGCCTGACGGAGGCGCTTCCACCCCACTTCAGTTCCGCCCGGTGCAGGGAGAAAGAGCTAAACCGGCCTTGGTAGCTGGGTACCTGGTCACAATGTGAACTTGGTCAAAGGAATGGGGCTCCTTTGAGCCCTGGATACTGCACTTCAGGCTCAGCCAGGTTCCACCTAACTGAAACCCGGGCTTTGCCTTGTGGGGTGGGACGGTGAGGAAAGCAGAACAGCTCTGGGTCAGGCTAGTGCAGCCCTAGTCCAGGCTGGAATTAAGCCCACTGGCTTCCCTCTGGTGGGGAGCTGCCAGCTTGCAGCAGGGTGTGGTTAGTACAAAGGGCTCCCAGATTCTCCTAGTGGTGGGGGCCGCCAGTGACTCAGCTGTGAGACCATGTGGGTGTGGCTCTGCTGGTTCCATACAGTACTCTGCAGATGGTTCTCAGACAGAGCACTCCCTGAAGGAAAAAGGGAACAGTGCCATCTTAAGAAGGCATTTTCCAAGAGGAAGTGAGTCACCAGGACTGGTGGCAATCTTCAGGAGAGGTTTCTTGACTGAACCCTGGGTAAAGGCAGCAATTAGATTGAAGAGGCCATGGTGAGACTATCACCGAGTTATCTGCCTGTGTGCCTATTGGCAGGCTGCCCCAGCTTTGCTTGGGCCGTAGCCAGGCCCGTTAAGAGGTTTGCAGTGAAGGCAGATTTCCTCCCCTGCCTGCATCTTGAATTTCAGTCTGCAGCCCTGGATTTTAATATCCAAGGCCTCAGGTGAGGCAAGTTCATGGAATCATTCACTTAGTGATGTTTGCCTCCAGTATATTTTCAGCAACTTGCAAAAATATAACGCCAGGGTTTGGGGCAGGATGAGTTCATATGACTCATTTGAAAGTTTGTCCTATCCAGTTTCTATTTACTCATCTCTTCTAAATGGTATATACCTTCTTGACAGCCAAAAGCTTTTTTCATCTTGGTCCTTGAGCCACCATTTGGAGCTTCTTATTTCAGTTCTTCAAATTTTCATGAGGGCCTACTGGTCTTAAAGCACCCTAGTTTCTAGGCAGTGCTCTTCCCTGACTTTTCCTGGGTGCATCAGATGGGCTTTTTGCCTCTGGCTAGCCTCTCAAGCAGTGACCTGGTGAAGTCAGGGTTTGGGTTGGGTGGAGCTGAGAGAAGGTGCCTTCCTACTTTCCACTGACAGTTCCAAAGCTGACTTTTTTAGAGTACTACCCATTCGGTATACCTCTGGACACAGTCCAGTCTTTTAAAATTGAGGGAAACAATGGAATCCTTTCAGGGTTATAAGTATAAATTAGCACTCAGAGTGTTGGGAAAGCTGGACTGATAGTTTAGGATCTTCCTTAAACTTCTCATTTTTCTAGGGACTCAATGATTTAGGAATCTCACATCAAAAGCAGCAGGAATGAGTTTACTTACTTTTAACAATTGTCTGCACTTCCTAGCTCTTCACTAAATATCGACCACTCAACCCACCATTGGATTTCAAGGCAGTTGTCACAATGGCTATTCTTTGCCAATTCATGCTGATGCCTGACAACTCAGTGAGGGAAAATGGAGGCTCCCCATGGGGAGAGAGAAGGCTCTGAGGTCTGTCTTCCTATTGGACTGCATCTGTAACTTTTCTGTGCTGCCTTTTTTTTTTTTTTTTTTAATGAGCAAATTTTAGGTTTGGTGAAAGGTGGAAGAGAGACCACCTGGATCTAGGTTCCTTACTTCAACTCATTTTTTCTGATTCCTTTTAGGGATCTAGGTCAAGAATGGCTTCTGGGTTTAATTCCACAGTTCCCTGTCCCCCACATTTTCTTTTCAAAATCCACAAAGCAAAAGCAAGGAAACCTCAAACACATTTTAAACAGCAGATGTTTGTTTTTACTGACACCCTGCCAATTCTTTTCTGGGTGGGCTGTAAGAAAGCTAGAGTAAGGACAAGACACAAGAGAGTAAAGTAGCAAAGCTCTTGCTCTTTAGAAGTGTCCTTTTTGAAAATATGGCCTAGATCTGGGCATAGATCCAGAGTGAACATTTGGGACTGCTTAGGAGCAGGCACTTCACTAAGGAGGCCTCCTGCTTCCCTGCAACTCCCAGAAAGACTGAAATTTACATTGTCCATTCCATTCTAACTGGTTCAGTGAATAGGTTCCCCTTTCTTCCCTGAGTCACAGGGGTGCACCCAGAACATACATTTAAATAGTATGCCATTAGCTGGTGGACTCCTTAAAGGCCAAAACCATGGAGTCTGTGTGTGTGTGTGTGTGTGCCTGGACACATTGACCAAGCACCATGACCAGAACATGCAAAGTAGGTGCTCAGTATAGGAGAACCAAAAATTTAATTTCTACCACTCTGACTAAATTTGTGGAGACTAGAATT
The DNA here is from genome assembly GCA_004363575.1 of Solenodon paradoxus. NCBI lineage: Eukaryota > Metazoa > Chordata > Mammalia > Eulipotyphla > Solenodontidae > Solenodon > Solenodon paradoxus. The sequence goes on along the minus strand of RJWH01003795.1, from coordinate 34,581 downwards.
CTTTTTTATAGAGAAAACTACACAAAGAAAGACTATGAACTTCCAAGCCTCCCGTTTTAAGACTTGTTGCCCAGGCCAGCATGTACAGGGGGTATACAGGCATCAGAATAAAAATGATTCAAGGAAAGATGAGTAAGCAGTGAGAGAATTACAGACAGTCGAGCCCACCAGTGAGAGAAGAGCTAGAGAAGCATGGTGTAGAATGTGAGGTGACCCAAAACACAAGGAAATGGTGAGAAGAGAGAGTGAAGTCATGTCAGAGTCTGTCAAGACCTGTTTAACAGAATACATTTTTCCTCTGGGTATGGAATGTGCTTTCCTCTATACTCTTACTGTTCCATTCATAGGTGGCTCTTTTGGGGCCCCTTTCCAAGCCCTTGTAGTTCTCCCATCCCCGCTGCAGAGCTCTGAGCGAGGAGGTTTCCAGCCCACACCTGGGTAATCACCCCTGCTTGTTAGCTCCTGTCAAGGGGATTGTTTGACCCATTCATTCACTCATTTAGCAAGTGCTTACTTAGTGGTTCTGGATAAAATGGAATAATTCACAGTTCTTAACCAAGAGAAACTTTAAGATAGATAGGTAAAGAATGAAAGGGACTGGCTGCGCACAGAGAGGCTAATGCTGCTTCTTGGCCTCAAGTCTTGAGTTAAGGCATATCCACTCCTGCTCAGGTGTGGAGCTTGTGGGGTGGCTGGGAGAGTGAGGGATGAGGGGTGAAAAAGCTAAATTCAAGTCTCTGAATTGCTGCTTTAGCGACCACAGTCAGCTCTATAGTCAGCCCCGCCCAGGCAAGACTGGCCCCAGGGCAGGGCAGGGCTGATGCAAGGGACAACCACTGTCCTCAGAGAAGAGCTACATCCCATAGCCAAAAGAACAGTTTTGATCAGCATATTCCTTTTCCTTTGTCAGTGTGCCAGCTCCTTCAGAACAGAATGCCTTGCTCATAGTCCTGGCCATTGCCCTCTGGGGTGCTGGTTACTGCTGAGAACCAGGGTATTGCGGCAGTTTTCACCTTCACAGCCTGAGATCTCCAGGGGAGCCCCTGTTCTGCTTTCTTATTGCAGAAGCTCTGCTGGACGAACAGGGGGTCACTGGTTGCTGTGTTCACAGCCCACGTGTGAAATAAAATCCGTGCATATGTGGGGAGAAGGGGATTCAATGGGGATGGGATGTGGCTTCAAAGAGAAAAGCTCCATTGCTTCATAGAGCATGAGTTTGGGGTAATCTGAGACCTGAATGTTCGCTCAGGGAAGACTCAGCTTACTCTCCTGGAGATAAGCAAGGGTGGCCAGGAATTCCTCCTTTTATGACTTGTATTTCTTAGAAGCCCCTAAACTCACCTAGTTCTCTGGCTTAGGGGTCCCTGCTGGCTGCATTCCTTTTTTCTCTGGCTCTGCAGGGCACTTTCCTTCTGCTCTGCCCTGGGAAGAAAGTAAATTCAGTGTCTCACAGTCAATTCCAGTTTCTGGGATCTTGGGAATTGGTCACGAAGTGCTCTGCCCCTCTGAGCGTGGGTATAGGTATTGTTAAACCTCTGTAGCGGCTGACTAACCTCGAGTCATTTCTGAGCTGGAGTGGACTCCACATCCTTACGCCACAGATGACCTCTTCAGTTCAGTTCTCAAGTTGCTGGACTTCTAGAACTAATCCAGGCAAGACAGACCCCATCTGAACCCAATCCTCTCCAAAACCATAGTGAGCCAGACCCCACTGTAGCAAGAGAGGGAAAAGGGTGTGGTTCCCTGTCACTCATCTCACAGTGGACCTTGAAGTGTTAATTCGTTGCTCTCTCCAAGAGAGCTGCCTTCTGGATGAATCATGCCATTCTGGTTTATAGCATTCTCTAGAGTAGTACATTCCTTGGCATGCTAGTTCCTGTACTTTTCTGGGGATCAGGGGTAGAATTTGCCATTTTTAAGTGTAATTGCTCAGTCCTCGTATTCACCAGCTCCGCCTTCTTGGCTGTAAAAGATAGTACTTGGGATTCTTTGTTCTGTCAGCAGCAGGAACCAGGCCGAAGTTATGCATTAGATTCCTTTTGGCATTCTTCAGCCAGTCCCTCCTTCAACCTGTGCTCAAAACTTATCCTTGTGATTTTTTTTTTTTTGAGTGGTATATTAACAGTCTCCATTCAAGTTCACCTATTTCCAGTAGTGAGTCTTAGGTAATGCCACTCTATTCTGGCTAAAGCCTGCCTTTCAATTAAGGTAAAACTCAATGAATTCCTCTTAAGAACCAGCCACGGAGTCTTGATGAGACAGGCTCCTGATCATTATACCTGAATCTACTGATCTGACATGTTTCCTTTCCTTTCTTTTACTCTTCATGATGAAGTTTTTGACCTCCCCACTGTACCCCAGACTGAGAATAGCTCTTCTGTCTAGTGCTGCCACAAACATAGCAGATCCCTGAAGGAATTAAAGTAAACTCTTACTTGTTCCTTCTTGAAGAACTAAATAGTAGACCTTGGGTAGCATCTGTTTGCACAGGACAGCTGCATTTTACTGGCAGAGTTGCAAACTTTAGAAAAGACCGCAGACAAAAGTGATATGTAAGCATATTTTTAAACCTTAGAATTATATTGAACTAGGTTACCTAGCTAAGGCTTGGAGGGTTGGAGTTTTCATATTAGCCAGGCTTGACCTTGTGGGTGGTTAGCATTAAGCCGTATCTAAGAATCCCACCTTCCAGCACCAAGAGCAATGATGAAACATGCTCTTTCGGTAGATGCTCTGTCAATAAAAAAAAGGATACTGATTTTTCAAATGATTAGTTTTTCTTCATTATGCAATAATGTAGCATTAACAGGCAGCAGACAGAGACCTCATTAAGTGTACTAATACCTAACATGCCTGTTTCCACCAGCAGGAGGCCAAAACTTAGGGTAAGCTGGTCTTTAGATTGGTTGATTTTTGCAGCTGGAAAGGATCACGGATGATCTAATCATCCTCCTTAATAATTCCCAGAAGACTGGCATTACCTGTGGCTTGGCAGTTAATATAAACTCTCTTTCCATCCATTAATAGATTCCAACAGACCTCACCAAAATGCCATCTCAAATGGAACACGCCATGGAAACCATGATGTTCACATTTCATAAATTTGCTGGGGATAAAGGATACTTAACAAAGGAGGACCTGAGGGTACTCATGGAAAAGGAGTTCCCTGGATTTTTGGAAGTAAGTGTTGAATAACCCCGAAAGAACCAGACAAAAATTGGTGCTTCTGGACCTGGTTCCGTCCCCTCCTCTTTCCATCTCTTCCCTGTGGAGGTCATATTAGAAAGGTGTTTTCATTTATTCATTTACTAAACATTGCTATTGTTTATAAGATACTCTAGAGGAAACAGAAGGTAAAGAAGACACGGCCCCTGTCCTCAAGGAGCTTACAGTTTGGAATTGAAATAAGACTCCACACAACCACAAGAAAAGGTGTTAGAAAGATTCCACCTGGAGTCATCTGTCTGTTGCGACTGAGGTGCAGGAAAGAAAACCTTCAACCAAAGAGTGTCACCTAGGGAATGTCTACTGAGGGATGATAAGCCAGGCTTCCCTTCCTCAATCCCTTTACATAAAGGCTTTTCAATTTTTTTTCCAACTCTAATCTGTAAAGGAAAGATGTCAAGCATCTGCTGAATGCAAGCCAGGGGTTACTCCAGAAGTAAGTGCTTTTCACATTGAAAATGCTAAGATCAGAGGAGGACAGCTTGAGTTTATGCCTTGCCCATGACACACAGGGATCCATGAAGACTAGAAAAGGACTCTACCATCAGCTCAAACACGTCCCAGGACCTTAGACCCCAAGACACCATTGTCATTTCACATTATAGGTTCTCAAGAGATGGTTGCTGCATTTAACTTAAGGTGAAACATTGCTTGGCAGAATGTTCGCTTGAAACACAAGCCCTGCTTCCCCTGTCCAACTGTAGTCACTTGAAAGGATGGTTACCGTGCTTGGTGTAGAACAGGGCACTTGCCTCTAATGTGTGAAGGATGTCAAAGGTTGAGTACTGCCTCTTGTCATCTCTCTGATACACTAGTCAAACATCTGACTTTTTTTTTAAGAATTGTTTTATTTATTTAGGGGAAAGAAGCAGGCAGGCAGAGAGAGAAGGAAGAAGCATTCATCCATCCATTTAATTGTTCATGTCAGTTGTTCACCCTGGTCCTGGGTCACGAACCCTGGCCCTTGGGCTTTTATGTGGACTTAATCATCCAGAGCCATTGGCTTAACTGCTAAGCCACCAGGGTGTGCCAAGCCCCTGACTTTTGACTCGGTAAACATAGGGTTTTACAGCACCCTATAGTTGACAGGTCAATACCAGCTAAATAGACAGTTAGAAATAGTCTAACTAGTCTCTCAGTACCAGCGTGATGCCTAGAACGAGTTAGAATGTGCTGTTGCTCTGCTTTTGTACAGAGGACCTAACCCCCGCCCAGGAGTTCTGGGCTGACACTCGGTGATTTACTTCAGCCTTCTGGACCTCCTTTCCCTCCTTTGCAAAATGAAAGGGCTGGACTTGATTATCCCCCAAGTCACTTTCACTGTCTGTGACCCTTCTAGGGAAGCATATAAAATGCAAGGACAGAGTGCACTCATTGTGAGCCTCCCATCACACACAGGCGTCTTGGTCCACTAAGCACGTGTTAGTCGAGTTGTTGCAGAAGTGAGAGGCCAGGAGGACATCACGTGAGCTGTAGACCCTTCCTCCCTAAAGGCTTTGTGGCCTGAGGAGCATAAAGGGTGTGTGTAGCCCAGAGTGCTGAACACATAGTGTAGTTTATTCCAGGCATGGGGTCATCGTTCCAGGCACACCCACACTTCTACACTGACAGAACTTTTTGTTTCTAAATTGACCCTGATGTCATCCAAATGTCACTCCTGACCATAGCCAGGAAGCTGGAGGCGAGAGCTAACTGAACCCACCCCTGGGGGAAGTAGCTGCATCAAGCCAGTAGTTGACTACTTAGGGCACTTAGGGATGCTGCAGCTTCACCTTTAGGGATTTCCGAGTGCCGTTTGTAAAAATCCAGCACGCCTGAGATGCTGAGTGTCAGTTCTGTGATGCGTGTGTGCGATCTACAGAATTCATAAATGCTTTGTTTATAGCGCCTGTAAAGCACCATGTTTCTCTTTGGTTGATAACATGGCCCTGTAGGAGAAACCACCCTTTCCCACTTCTAGCCATCACAATGATGGGCCCGTCACTCCTGGAAATGATTGATCAAGCCCATCACCACGGAAACAAGATGAAAGGAAACCCCAGGGTTCTTGACTGCTGACACACTCACATCAGGTTCCACACTCTCTTACCAGCTGGCATTAGGATCTATGCCTCCCTCACAGATAGTCTTTGTTTTTTTTAAGGAAGGCAAAAAAGCGAAAGAAGAAAGAAGCTTCTTTATTTATTTGCTTTGGTCTTTCACTCTGGCCCCAGGTCATGAACCTGGGTCTTTGGGCTTATGTGGTCCTCACGGCAGTGTCTCAGCTGCCTGAGTCCCATGGGCCGCCCCACATTTATTGCTTTTCAAGCCTGTTCAAAGTTGAGCATCCAGTGATGAGGACCAAATCACTACAAATGGAAGCAATCTCAGAGGGACTGTGGTCCAGCCCATCAATTCACAGTCCACACAAGAAGGCCCACTCAGCTAAAATGATCTGAGCTCAGTTACGTCAAAAAATGAGGAGAAATGAGGGCCATCTCACTACCCTTTCCAAACCAAACATTCCCCACAGCATCATTAGCACGTCTTTAAAATCATAGGAAAAAGATTTGAAGCTTACTCCCTATATATTCTTGTAAGATCATTTTGTAAGGAGGGTCACTTTTAAAGCATTTCACCACGCTGCCAGGACTAAGAGCTTGTTAAGGAAATTTAAGTTTACACTATAAAATGGGACATTTAAGGTAGTTCTTGGGCAGAACCTTGTGGAAACGTTGACTTGTGGAAGCGAGGCAGGTCCGAAGACTGTGCTGTGTTCTACATGGAACAGCTCTGGACTGAGCATTCGGAGAAGGGGTTTAGCTTCGCTGGCACTATATCTCCTTTTCAAAAAATGGGGCATTTTTAAGGTCCCTATAGTTAAATGAACAATTGTCCTGGAAACCTCATTCCTACTTTAAAATGAATATGAAGTTATTGAAATGCTCCCTCACAGGAGAAAAATACATTGAGGTGCCCTCCAGAGTCCCTTACGGCCTAAAACAAGCTCAGATAATCGGGAGATTAGAGACATACTTTCCAGCAGCACAAATCTGAGCTCCTCATTGCCAACACTGATGGACACTTCTTGTCTTTGTTCCTTTTCTCAGAACCAAAAAGACCCGCTGGCTGTGGACAAAATAATGAAGGACCTGGACCAGTGCCGAGATGGCAGAGTGGGCTTCCAGAGCTTCTTCTCACTCATTGCTGGCCTGACCATCGCCTGCAATGACTATTTTGTAGTGCACATGAAGCAAAAAGGGAAGAAGTAGGCAGCACTGGGTAGAGTTCCCCCAAAGAGTCCCCTAAAGAATGTGTCCCACAGCTTCCCTCTGAGCAAGGATTCCATGAGCAGATTGGCACCCTTCAGAAATACATAAATATGATCCAACCACCATTCGACCAGAAAAGAAAGTTAAAGTACTATAAAAGGCTTTTGATTTTTATATTGCATGCCTCCTCTTGCCCTTAATAAACAAATTCCTTTTTTTAGTTCCTGATTCGAGACAGAATGTTTGTTCCTTCTTCAGAAATGTGTGATTCCTACTTCATTTCAGAAATGCGCCTACACGCTCTTGAGCAGCCAGTGTTCAGCCGAGCTCTTTCCACAGAACAGGCAAAATGGGAATGCACTCTGCAGCAGGCCTGGACCGCGACTGTCGGCCCACCCTTCAGCTGGTCTGAGGCCAGGACCAGAGTGCCAAGGACTAAGGGAAGGCATCTCAGCATTGTGTGCTCATTTTATAAATTACTGAGCACAGCATCACCTAGTTAAATCGGTGCCTTTCCAATCAGCACTTTGGATGCCTGACTTGTGAGTCCATTTCTCATAGGAAAGTTTCAGCAAACTCTAGGGGGAAAATAAGTCCATATGAGAGCTCATCAAAACAAAACAAAAAAGAGAGTCTAATGAGATGCCTCAATAACATCACATTAACATTTATTGAGCTGTCATGAGATTTGATCATCTGTCAACACAGGAAGCAGATTGGCACAGCTTATATAACGAGATATTGCTTTTGTATTGTAAATGAAGTGCCGTTACTGATGTCTTGATGAACAGCAAAATTTCTCCCATTCCTTTCTGTGCCTATTAAAACCAGTGTGTATGCATTACATGCTATACGATTATTAACACAATACTCTGTTTTTATGGAGAGACGGTGTATAAATGGCACCCAAAAGTGTTTCAGTGGAATAGTAGGTCAACGACAGTGGAAACATTTATTTTTCTGCTTGGACACATCAGTGTAATGGGAGAAAGTGCAAATAAATTCTGTACCATCACAAGGAAAAACAGACAAAAGGTAACAGGATAGTCCAAACTGAGCTTTGGGGAAAAGAAACCTGTAGTAAAGTCAAGGTCAGAGATAAAATTCCAACCATTTTACCTCAGCCAACACATGAGCAAGGTAAGACAATTCATAAGCTTTGCAGCTATAGGGTTATAGCAGCAAATGTGCAAGGAGGGATTTACTACAGGATCATCAGGGAAGGGGAGATGGCTAGCTGTAAAGAAACTGACTCCAGGAAGGCCTCCAAACCTATGCCATAGACCTGGGAAGCCACCGCTGCAGGTGGTAGCTCCAGAAGCACAACCCATGTCAGTCCACAGTAGCAAATGTGGGCACCACAATGCCTCTTTCCACTCATGACTTGGTTCCCACTCCAGTCTCAGGGAAGTAAATCTAGTCCACATCAAAACCTCAATTGCAAGGAGGTCTTGGGAAGTTTTGCGTTTTCCAACTTCTGGGTTGCCATGCTAATCCACCAAACCAGCTCTAGTGATGGTTCTTAATTCTGAGAGAAGACTTTCAAACTGAAGCTTAAAGAAACTATGCCTCTAGGAAAAGAGGCTCTAAAAGCTAACCTGACAGCTACAGAAGTTAGAGAAGCAAGCTGGCCCAGGGCGGTAGGGTACACTGTCTGCTCATGACCATGTGTTTCAGCCCAGATTTACTGCTTCAGTTCATACCACCCACCTCCTGGGCCAACTGTGTCTACTGGGTATTACGAAGATTGGTGTTCAGTTTGCAAGTAGGTAGGTGAAGCTGTAACATGGAGATATAATTATTGGGTTCAGCTGTCCTTGTTCCATAGCAAACTTTCACACTCTAGCTCCTGTGTCTTAAAACAGGAGAGAGGTATCTGGGGATAAGGGAAAATTACCAGTTCATCTTCACAGTGGAATGTAGATTTGAAAACAATTTGAAAGCAATGTGTTATTCCCAGGAGATCTCTCCAGACTGGCCTTCAGAAAGTGCCCGATGTCAGGGAATCATCTTGGTCAATGTATTTTGAGTGTAGGGGCATGTGTGTGCATGTGCACGTGTGTGTGTGTGCACACGTATGCTTGCTCACATGTCGGGACGGGTCGGGGAGTGGGCAAGAATAATACCTTTTCCTTATTTTAGTCCCATTGCTCAAAGGATTTGCTAGGGAACTCGTACAAGGAAAATAAAAATGGTATTTATTCTTTGAAACCTTATAGAACTTGCCATGCCAACAAACACACAGATCCCACAATCTAACCTGCTGAAACAGCCATCTAGGCTTCAGGGGCTGCAACCTAATGGCTCCCAGAAGGCAAAGCTGCAATTATGCCAACAGCCATCAAGAGGAACCATCTGGAAAATTCCACTCATTCTGCTACATGGCTGAGTTGTAAAAGCAGATCCTGCCTCCACACCCAGTTCTAAGGGAAGAAAGAACAGTGCAGAGTCAATTCAAACATGCTGCAAAGCTGACCCTGAAAAGCACCCTAATTTTCTCTCTGCCCCATTCTCTTGACCAAGTCTCCTGGCCATGAACCAACTATCTGTGATTTAGTACTTTTCTGCCCAACTCATCTCAGTGGGAGACCAAGGGAAAGTCTATAAACTTCAATTTGACCTATTAGAAATGATTGTTTAAGTGCTTTCTCTAGCTCTTAACCCCAGAGAGATTTTTTTGAACAGAAATTCATCTATTTTGGCAAATTTTAACAGACTGTTCTGTGAATGACATCAAACATCGTTCTATAGCAGATATAATTCAGATGCCCATAGCGTCCACTCAAGGAGATTACAATCTTGAAAGACAATAAAGTTGACGAAAGTCAACACGAGGGAGATGTGAGGTCACACTCATCACTGTTGCTAGAAATGTCATTTATATACAACCTTTAGGGAGCCAAAGGTTGGTAATATGTACTAGGATACTTGAATATTTTACCCCATGTGTCTATTCCTAGTAATTTATCTTAACAAAGTAATCAGAAATACTTATAAAGATTCATATACAATTCGATGCTGCATTATTTAGAACAGCTAACACCTGAATACAACCTCAGTGTTCAAACACAGGGTTATTATGGTTAAATGAGTAACATATGTCATGAAAATTATGACTGAAGAATATTAAATGAGATGGGGAAATATCTGTGTAAAGAAGGTTGCAAATTAGTGTAAAAATGACATATCTTTCTTTTTTCTTTTGGTTATTTTTTAAAGAAAGGAAGGGAAGGAAGGAAGACAGGACTTTCATTTATTTATCTATTTATTTTGGTTGCCCCCACCCCATCCCAGGTTACAAACCTTTGCATGGTCTATGCCCCAGCTGCCAGCTTAGATAGTGAGCCTCCAGGATGTGCCTTCCTTTAAAAAAAAAAAGTTCACATACCCATGCAGAAAAAGACTAAAGAAAATACACCCAACTTGTTTTCCTTCCTAAGATAGGAGTTACTGGCTAAGGAAATTGTCATCTCTAGAAAGAAGCTTATGGAATTGTTTTAATTTTCTTTCTCTGTATTTTGCTATGTTATCTAAGTTTTCTACAATAATTCTACTTTTACAATCTGGAAAACAAAACAATAAAAATTTTTCAAAGAGCATATGTATTTATTGAGGGTCTGCCATAAATCAGAGTCTATATGAGGTACTTCTTGGGCACTATCTCATTGAACCCCCATAATATCCCTGTCAAGGTATTGCAGCGTTCATTTCACAGGTGACAAAATTAAGTCTCGAGGAACTCCCTCCGTGTTCTAAGTGACAGAGTCAACCCTTGAATTCAGATACTCTCCTTTCTATATTACGGCTTTCTCAGGGTGCTGTCTGAGTAAATTATCAAAATGCTAAATTTTCAAAAGAATGACATCATTATGGGCTAGGCAACACAAATGAGAGAAGATTTTAGGCATGAGATAGGCTATTGTCTGGTCTTTGAAAATTAGAAGAAATTCAGATAAGAGCTAACATTTACTGAGTTCTTACTATGTTCCTGGTTCTGTTCTAATCCTTTACAAATATTGACTTATTTCCTCCTCCCAACCACCCATGAGGTAGGTGCTATTACTATTCTCATTCTACAGGTACCACTCTACTGTGCCCCAGGTATGGAGTTAAGAAGTGGTGGAGGCAGCATTTGAACCCAGACCATCTCAGGTGTTTAACCACCTTTCCTTGCTGCCTCCCCTGAAATGGCAATGATGGCAAAAGGGACAGGGTTACCCAGGAGACCAGTGTAGTCCAGCAGGCTGGCGTGGAGTGTGTCAGATGAGCAAGGGCAGGTAGGTGGGACAGGACAGAAGGAGGTCAAAGTTAATGATAACTCGGAGATAGTCGATGATAACGGTGGGTGACCTCCTCGGGAGGAGATGATTTGCGGAAGATATAATCTTGTGAATCTTCTACCCGCTTTCCCCCAGCACTCACATTCAAGTCACATTCTGGCTTACGAAAGAGAAAGCAGGTGGAGGTTCCTTCTGTCTCTCTGAGAAATGCTAAGAACAGAGAAGGAAGAGAAAAAAGAGCTGACCTCAGGCAAGTCCTACCAGAGCCTGAGAAAACACCAGGATGCCGGGACCGCAGGTCTTTGATGAGCAGGATGCATCCTCAGAACACGAATTCTTTTTGTTTTTTAACAAAGTTGCCAGGTATCTCCTAAATGATATCTTCACTCTGCCTATAGTTACCCTTTTTTTTTTTTTTAAACGCATGACAGTGGGCAGAGTCTAGAAAAGGTTTTGTAAAAGTAAAATTGGCCATGCTATTCAAATATTCTTTTATATTGTTACATCATTCCTTCCACGAAGATTGATCAGCAGGGGAAAAATAAATTCAATTAGCTCTGGGGACACAGAAATTGTACTGCTCAAGGTGAAACTCCTGTATGTCTGCTCCCCAAAACAGTTCATCGGTGAGCAGCCCCTGTGTTGCAGGTTCTTACCGTGAAGTCTCAGCCTAGGTTCCTTCAACCTCTTCTGGACACTCCCATCAAAGCCCTGAAGAGCATTAATAGCACTTAGCCTCAAGCCTGTTTTTCTAGAAGGAGCAGGGAGATGATTCAGCTTTGGTCTCTGCAGGGAGGACTCTGTTCTGTCCTACCCTATGCCGGTGAGTCAGAGCACCGTCAGGTGTCTTCGACTTCTTACACACTTTACAAATACCGACATTTCCTTTCAATGATGTGATTGAAAGTGCCGCAGAAAGTAGACAATGACACAGAAAATGTGGTCACTGAACTGCAAAGAGTTGCCAGTCAGGTAGAACAAGAGCAGTGCACATCAGAGCAAGAATACATGACAGTATATGAATGAAAAATAGCAACAGTGGTGAGTGGTAGATGCTGGTGTTAGATCTCAGGGTCAGGGGTTTCACAGAGAAAGGATTTGGACAGGAGAGGACAGAGGAAGATCCATTTGAGACAGGACCACATAGGAAACATGGGAAAAGTACAAAGAAACAGAGGAGAGAATATAAAGGAGCAGTGAGAGACTTGGCCAGATCGCGACAGGCGTGGCCCTTACGACAGCTGTTGGGGTAAGGGCCGGGTAGGTTGATCTAGGTGTTTAAGCAAGGGAGAGACATTTTAGCACAATTAGTCTGACACAGTGTGACTGTTGCAAAGAGGCGAGAAGGCCTATCGATTAAGAGTTACTGCACGTGCACCCGGGGTGACTGGCGGACAAGACCCCCAGACTTGGTCCACTTACATCCCAAGAACCCAGGTTCATGATCCCAGACCAGGGGAGCAACCGAGAAGAACAACTAAATAAAAATAAAGATGCTTCCTCCCCTCCCTACCTCCCTGTCTACTCACCTTTATTTCTGCCTGCACCTTTTCCTTTAGAATAAAAAAAAGTATACTAGACAGTCATGAAAAAAAACAAAAACAAAACAGGAAAATCTCAGCCAGCTGATTTAGAATGATCACCAAGATAAAATGTTAGAGTGAAAAATAAAGTTCAGAACTGTGCATTTGTCTGTCAAATAACTGCCACTTGGGTAGAATGATAATGAAAAATATATATGCATAATCACTTAAACGTGCAAAAATATCTTCAGAAGACTATGAGAATCTGGTAAAATTGAATGCATTTTAGGAGAAACAGGATGGCTGGAGGAACAGGATGTGGGAAAGGAGAATATCCTTTATATCTTTAGAATCTGAATCCATGTAAATTATACTTTAAAAGCAATTTCATTTTTTTATATTTTAAGAACTTTAGTAAACATGTTTTCATAGTTAAATCAAACTGTTCTCATAACTAAAATCATAACGCCATTTTTTAACTTTTCAGTGCATATTAAAATAGTCCAAGTAAGAAGAGTTAAGATTTGGACTAGAGCACTAAAGATGGTAACGTAAGGATGAGGTGGATGCAAAATATCTCATCTCCGGGATGCGTAAGACTGCTTCTCACGCTGCAGTCAGGGATTTGGGGGCAAGGGCTAGTGACTGAGTTTACTCAAGTTAAAACACAAAGAGGGAATACTTCTCTGGAGCGGCCACTTTACTGGACAGTGTGATTTAAAACAGGTTTATATTAAAACACACACACGGCATACTTACTTAGAAAGACCATAGGTACCATTTTAAACAGGACAGTACCAGTTCCTTTCCTTATTTCCTGATCATCCTATCATTTTAAAACATCAATTTCTATTTTATCTGTTTTAATAAACCAGGACTATCTCTCACTCAGGGCAAAAGGGACTACTGAGTGGCCTCGGGCCTAGTCTGTTGAGAGGACCCAAAATCACTTGCCCCTTTTGCCCCACCATTAAAGATGTTAAAGACAAACCTTGCCGGTGACAGCAGTGCTGTTCCCACCCGCTGTGAGCAAACAGGAGCCCCGAGGGAAGAGGGACACACACACACACACACACACACACACACACACACACACACACACACACACACACACACACGCTTCCTCTGATATTAACAGTACTTGGAAGGACCTAGCCGAATAGCCTGTTTGGCAACCAGGCGGTGCAGATAACCCATGGGGCAAACCTGCAGCCTCCTCAGCCCTTAGACCCTCAGCAGTTCCCCGAAGCCCTGGGTTCTTCACTCGGAGCCATTCCCATCCTCCCAGCATCTGACCTCTTTGTTCATGCTCTTCTATATGGCCCACCTGCTCGCAGCTACAATCCTGATTTCTCCGCTTAACACAGCCTCTCCACAATCCATGTTTTCTCAGACCACCCTGAGAAATCTAGAACCTTCTGAACTACTGCAGGCTCTTGGGAACAGGACTCCCACCAGACATTTTCAGTTCACAGATACCAGGGCCAGGACATGAGCGCACGTGCGCACGCACGCACGCACGCACGCACGCACGCACACACCCTGTGTTATAAAGCGCAGTGGGGTGCGCCCTGTGGCAAGCAGTCTAGGTACGCTGCCTGCAGCCGAGCACGGACAACATGCATCCCAGAGATGCTTTGCATCCAGAGGCTGGGGGACAACCAGAATCATGAACAACTAAATAAAATGAATGAAAAGAGCTTCCTCCTCTCTCCTCCTGTCTGTACGCCTACTTGCTGACATTCCTGCCTGTACCTTTCCAGTGACTTGATTCTAAATGGATGGAAAATGGAAATATTAAATCCTCTACAAAATCTATGTGATTTTGCTCACTGGGGCTGGGATGCAAACTTCCAAAAGGAGCACAACTGTAGTGAATCATTATGTACGAGGATTTGTCTAAACCAATCCCTGGCTGGACCCAGCTTTGGACCCATTGACTTTGCACATTCCCCGCGGTCTGCGGGCAACACTGTGGATAAGACTGCGACCTCAGCCCCTCTGGTGGCCTCCACGTATACTTCACGAACCAGATTTTGGTTTCTTCTCCCTGAGCCACTGGCACCCAACGCTCAGCCTGGTCCTGGTTCTGCCTTCTCAGCACTAACCACTCATCAGAGTAGCAGCAGAATGAGCAAGAGTCAAAGGAGACACTCGAATGCACAGAAGGCTGGACGGTCCACTGACAACATGTAGGAGGAGGGGTTTGCCTTGCACTGTGATGAGGATGCTGTCAGGAAGGTCGTACTGTACGGGTCTGCACTCAACTCCTGACTTTCACTGTCAGCTTGAAAACTCTGTGTTGGTCCGCCCAGATGGAATAGTGGTTTGGTCAGCCACCTTTGGCCAATGCGGTCCATGTCTATCCCAGGACCCAGGTTCATGTCCGAGGGCCAAGGGTGGGGGGCGGGAACTAAGATGAACACCAAAATAAAATAAATAAAGTGCTTTTTCCTCCTCTCCCTGACTGCCTGCCTGCCTATGCTCACCTTCATTACTGCCTGAACCTTCCCTTTAAAGAAAAAAAAAAAAAAACCATTGCTAAGACTATATAACTATCGCCCATTTTCTATGGGCAGTCTATTAGCACTTAACATTTTAAATTTCCTTTAATCCTCACAGAAACTCTTTGACTTGAGTATTCTTATTGTCCCCACATTACAGATGAAGAATTCTATAGTTTCAAATTCCTGCATCAGACATATCCTAGTGGCTTAGAGGTTAAGTCCTTAGCCTCTGGCAGGCACAAACCATGTATGTCGTAAGGACACGAGTTCATAACCCAGGGTCAAGGGGGAACGACCAAGATGAATAACTAAAAAAAAAAAATATTTCTTTCTCCTCTCTCTTCCTGCCTATTTGCCTACTCGTCTTCATTCCTGCCTGCACCTTTCCTTTAGAAAAAAAAATTCCTACACCATCTACTGTTTTGTGGCCTTGAGCACGCTACCTGAACTATAGAGAAGTAATTCGTACAAATTCAAACAACTATTTTTTTCCCAAACAACTTTTTAGGTGGTAAAGCTATGATTTTTACCCAGGTCTGATTCCAAAGTTTATACCTTTAGTCAATTAAATTGAGAGCAAAGGAATCAGAAAATCAGATTTGAAAGTCAAGTCGAGTCACCTTCCACATTAGAGATCAATAGTCCCTACCTGAAAGGCTTTAGCACAATCATATAAGAACCCAGACTCAGAAGCCAGACTTTGTGAATTCAAATTCTGGCTTGGCTACTTTCATGCTGTGTGACCTTGAACAAGTTAGTCAGCCTCTCTGTGCCTGTGTATAAAATGGAGATGATAGAACTTACCTCACAAGATTGCTCTATGGTTAAATTACTGTATCTACAGCACCTAGAATAATGCTTAGTGTATAGTTGGCACTTTATAAATAGTGATTATTAATATATTAATCCTACAACTCTATCTCATTTTAACTTTAGAATGTTGAAAGGAGAAAGACAAAATCCTGGTAGACACGTAATCTACCAGGGGATAATAGAAAGCCTCCTAATTCATCCTGTAACCAGCAGGTCCCTCTGTACCCCCAGCTACAGGCAGTCTTACTTTGTTGAAAGAATAAGTCTTTGGAGTCTGAAAGTGTTCAAATTCTTGCATCACCGCCTATTCTGGGGTCTTGGACAACTGACTTGACCTCTTTGAGCTTCAATTTTCTCATTTATAACACAAACCAAACCCTATTCACATGGTGGCATTGTTGTGAGTTATAAAGAAGGCAATTATATTAATATGCATTTAGTGCTTCTCAGCCACACACAAAGGCTGTTTATTCTAGCAAGGTTGTTTATTCTAGCAAAGTCTTGCTCGTGAAGAGAAGTCAGACCTTTGGTACTGAGTTGATCAGATCTCTGACAAATGACACTGCATGCAATAAAAACTCTTTGCATTCTGGTGTATAAACATCAGTCATTTTCAGGGCACTTCCTATGAGGAACTTATGTTTTTAAAATATTACATGCAAATGAGCATTATAACGGGGTTCAAAGTAACCTTAGGGTCGCAAGACACAGATTCTCCTTTGTGACAATGAGCAAGTTACCTACCTTTTCTGGACCTCCAATACATCACCTGAAAATTGGGAAGAAATACTATCCAACCCCAGAGAGTTTTGTGATGATTAAATGATACAATATACAGCCCACATTCCTCCTCTTCTGCTCTCCTGTTAAAATGAATTAGACACGCTTCCTCCTGCACTCCGGTTCTCATCTCCCTGCGTCCCAAGAGCTTTCACTCTACAGTCATCCACTCTCTTCTCTGTCTTCTTTCATGGCTCCCTCTACCAGTTTGTTTTTTTTCTTTTCTTTTCTTTTTTTAAAGAAAGGTACAGGCAGGAACAAAGGCAAGTTGACAGGCAGCAGGCAGGACTTTTTTCTTCAGGAGGAAGAAACATTTATTTATTTTACTTAGTTCTTGACACTGTTCTCCCCCCAGATGCAGGACTCAAGCCCAGGGGTATGTGGCCTGCACTCCTTTTGAGGTTATTGACCTAACCACTGGTCCACCAAGGTACACCCAGTTAGTTCTGTTTTGATGGTTTACATAACTTCTGTCAACTCCTTTCATGTTCTTTGTCCTCTCGTTCTTTGCATGTACTATCTTTCTCATAGAAAACTATCTCCTACCCTTTATCTAACTCCTACTTAACCCTTAACCTGCCTACCTGTAGCTTTCTCCAGGAAACCTTTCTGAATTCCCGGGTTCAGATTCCTTCTACCTGCTCTCAGAGTACCCTGTTCTTCCTCAAACACGGCACTTCTATCATTTTGTATGTTTCCTTAATAATTGACCTTCTCCAGCACTCTGTACAGTCCAGGAGGGCAGTAACCATCTTGTTCTTCTTCAGTGCTGCACCAGAAAAATCTAGCACAATTCCAGGCACAAAGTAAATTTTATGAAGAGGACTGGTACACGATAGGTGCCAAAAAATATTTGTGGAAATAAAAGGAAAGAAGAAATAAAACCATTCTCAAGTCACAACACAACGGCAGGGCACCGTTCACAGAAGCGGCGTGAGATGACACGGTCCCAGCTCTGAGTCACTGGTGCTGGTTCCTACTGCGTCACTCTGTGGAACACAAAGCAGACCAGCCTCCAGCTGCAGGAGCCACGGAAAGAGCTTTCTATAAAAAGGACATAAGCTATGTCGGTCAACAGGCAGTGTCACTGTCTAAATAATTCATAATTTATGAACTGAATGAGAGTTTGCCTTAATAATTTAGCAGCAGGTTCTCAAAGTCTAATAATAAATGTCTGCAGTTTGGTAAGAGGAAAGACAGGCTGTCTCAGAGTCCATCCCTGGGGCATCAGCAAACACAGTAAAGTCCCATCAGGTCTGGCAGCTCTCCCCCAAGCGGTGACTCAGGGACTTCCAGTCAGTGCAGGGAAAGAGGGAAGGAGGGAGGGCAGAGAGCGTGAAGGTGCTCTCACCTGAGATTTAACCTCCTTAACCCTGTCACAGAGGCATCCCTTCCATTTACAATCTTCTGCTCATACTAGTCACATAACCCCACTAGCCTGCGAGGTGGGGGTCGGCTGATGCAGCTCCTGACTGGGCAGCGGTTCTACAGCACGGAAGGGGAACACGAGGGGTCAGCTGGCTCCTCTGCTACTCTGCCCTAAGCAGTGTTTTAGTTTTAGAAATGGAAATGAGATTTGGGATTGGGAGTGAGAATTGACATAAGAATCGAGATTCCTTACTACAACCACAAAGCCTCGATGATCTCGAGCAGAGCATGACTAGCTTCTCTGAGACCACTGCAGTGTTCTCTGCCCTCCTCGGTTTCCTTGCCTCCAATGCCACCCTGTTCCACCTCACCTCCACTTCCCATTGACCATATGATTTGCTTTCAGAATATTTGCTCTAAATTCAAAGCTGCCTCATTTAAAGCATCTAAAGAGAGACGTCAATGATTCTCTAGTACTTTTAGGGTGAAATACCTATTCCACAGACATGATCAAAGACCCACCGAGACCTGGCTTTGGCATCCTCTCCAACCTCATCTCCTGCCACTCCCTCCTCCACCCTGTGTTCCAAGCTACCTGCAGTTGCCCAAACACTGGATTACTCCATGCCTTCCTGCCTGTGCAGCTGTCATGCCTCTATCTAAAATGCGCTCTCCAATTCTCCTGAGCAGCACGTACGTTGGCCTTCAAGATGCAGTCGAGTCTCTCTTCCGCTGTGAATCTTACTTTGAATCTGCCCACCCCTCCCTCCCCAACTAGAGTTTCTAGAGTTTCTCCTTCGAGCCAACACTTTTCTTTGTATACATATTGATTATCACACAGCAATTATTTGCTTACACATCTGAATATATATTAGACGTGAGCTCCTTAAGTTCAGGGCGCAGTCTTGCCGTTGCTGTTTTCAGATAGGCTGACCATACATACAATCTTAGAACAGGACAGTATTGTTTTAGTTTTTTGGGTTTTTTCCCCCCATATTTCCAGACTATCCCATTGTTTTAATATAAATGTGAATTTTGTTCCGTTTTTTATAAACCAAGACTGTCTTTAACATGGAGCACAAGGGGCAGGTAAATTGCCCCAGGCCCAGTCTGTTGAGGGGCACAAAAGCAGCTGCCCCTTTACCTTGCATTAAAGATGGTCCTTGCCAGTTCTGACTGTAGCAGCCAAGGTCAATACTGCTGTGAGGAAGCAGTAAGAGGATTCCCCACCCCAACTCCACCCCATGCACTACTTGTTTCTTCAAAGGGAACAGAACACCTCAGCCTGGTTGAGCCACAGATAAGTACTATGGGAGTACTTCTGGCAGTATGGGGTCTATCTCTGGCATTCTGGGAGTTATTGAGCATTTCTGGCACTGGGATGGTTAAAGTGGCATGTGTTTTAGGTAGGACATTTAGAGCAGGGTTTATAGGGGCACCAAATTTGTTTTTTGCCTAAGGTGCCAAAACTCCTTGCATTAGCCCTGGCCATTTGTATGGAGTCCCACCAGACCACCCATGGTTACAATGCCATCGCCAATTCACATTGAACAGTACTTACTTGTTGCTAGCCTGGCTGCTCTACTCCTGCTCGGATTGCTCCACCTCCTCCCCTTAGCTTCTAGTGCATGACACCACCCTGTGTCTGCCATCCAATGAAATGTTTTTGTCTCAAGAAAATTTGGTCAGCCTCAGAGCCTGACATACTATCCAATGTGATGTAGGAGCTCAGTAAATACTTGAATGAATTAAAGCACGTGTATATATGCAAAGGAATCACAAGGCATACAGAATGAATCTTGAGTGGTGACATTCTTTTGTTATTAATAGAAGTCAACGAATGAAGATAACATTTCCAAACCAAAAACTATACCTCTGGTCATGACTAGAGAATTCATGAACAATTTCATTCTGATGTCACATTCTGCTGGGAAGTCAAATCAGTCTCTTCTCATTTTTGCCATATTTTTAATACATATTCATTTGTTTAAACTAAACATACAGAACTATCTCAAACACCTAGATGGAATAGCAAGCAGGAGAGAGTTCCTATCAAATAAGAAGTCAACACAATAGAGAATCTATGCCCCAACTAAACAACAATTTCTGTGGATTGAAACAAATTCAAATTTTATTTAATCTTTTTTATCTTCTTTTTATAATAAGCAGCTGAAAGAAAACAAGTTGGTTTTATTAAATAAATTTTTAGTGAAAAAATTGATTAATCACATATAATCTAAAGTGTTAATGTTTATACAAAAAAATAGCAGTTTTCTAAGTTTCAGAAAACAATGATTTAATATTACCTTTCCTGGCCTGCTTATTAACTTTGATCTAAATAATATGCCAAATGTCAATGCCTGAGCCATAGTTATTATTGTTGTTTTTAGAGAGGAGGGAAGAAGAGAAAGAACTTTTTAAAAAAAAAAGAAAAGGTGCAGGCAGGAATGAAAGTGAGTAGGGAGGCAGGGAGAGAGAGCAGAAAGAAGCACTTTATTTTTATTTAGTTGTTCACACTGGTTGTTTGCTTTGCCCAGCTCCAGGTATTGAATCCAGGACCTTGGAACATATGTGGGACTGCTTCCAAGGTATATACTAGACCACAGGCCAAAAGGGCACACCTGAAGCTTTTTCTTTAAGAGGAAAACCGGTAGGAATAAAGGCAAGTAGTCAGGCAGCGAGAGGAGGAAGAAGCATTTTTATTTATTTAGTTGTTCATTTTGATAGTTCCCTCAGCCCTGGGTCTGGAACCAAGGTCCTTGGGCATTATGTGGACTATACTACTACAGTCACAGACTTAACACCTGAGCTACCCAGGTGCACCAAGAAGCATGAAGGAAGGAAGGAAGGAAGGAAGGAAGGAAGGAAGGAAGGAAGGAAGGAAGGAAGGGAGGGAGGAAGGAAGGAAGGAAAGAAGGGAAGAAAGAAGGAAGGAAAGAAGGAAGAGAGGGAGGGAGGGAGGGAGGAAGGAAGGAAGGAAGGAAGGAAGGGAGGCAGGGAGAGAGGGAGGAAGGAAGGAAGACACTTTTATTTATCTGTGTTTGGCGGAGTTTGTTTTGTTGTGTTTTGAATATTGGGTCCTTGGGTTTTACATGGTTCACCACACACACACACACACACACATCCAACAGCCTCACAAGGAAATGCATAGACCTGGATAAATTTTAGACTGCACAGTATCTAAACTACCTGCTACATTCAAGAAATTCCCTATCTTAGAAGTCTCACTGGAGGCAGTTGGCCTCCTTCTTTAAAGGCTAGAAAGCCAGGTACTCACTTTCTAAGACTTACAAGCAGGAAGTTAGCAGGAGGTCTGGGTCACCACCTGTCAGAGACACTGATACAGACTTGAATCAAAAGTTAGTGACCCAGAGAAGCAGGAACTACAAAGAATCGTTTCCACTTAAAAGATTGTCTGTGGTCATGTGAAGTGAAAGAACTATCGATGGGAGATTTGAAGGACAAAGCAGTTGTAGACACCTATGATAGCAGCAGGGAACTGGAGGACTGCAGAGGGAGGGTTTCCAGTGTCACTGGGAATAATAAAGAAAGGCAATAATAAACTCAAAGACAAAACAAGTTCAATATAGACTGCTATCCAAAACTGTACATCATTTAAATGACAAAACTCTCGTATATATTTTACCACAAAAATGTTTAAAATAGAAAAATTAAATTAATCATTTATGGCCACAAAACTGGACTAAAAATACAAAATTTTATTCTGTGGATCACCAAATTGTACGTTCAGTCCATAGCCTTGGAAGATCTTTTGTGTTGGATTTGGGGCACTGAACAGAAAGAATTTAGCCTCAAACACTAAAACTGGGCTGGGAAATATGCTAGCGTCTGGCTGCCTCAGAGCACTCACTCCCACTAAGTCTTTCTCACTTAACACAGGTGCTACTCCATCCTTGTTTCTTGAGACTATTTCAGCCTCTGCTGATGATCCCGTAACTGGTGGAAGGCCCGATGCAAGGGAAGCTAGCTCATCTCCTGTGCCACCCATGCTGGTGGTGTTTCATTGTCTTTGGGCCTTTAGCCAGAACAGATCTTAGCATCTCTGAAGAGTCTATTACAGAGCCTGATTCCTGGTGCCAGTGTTGAAGCAGGTGTTGGGCTCATCACAGCATCGTTTGAATGATCCACTCTGAAGAGCAAGAGGAAGCAGATATAGGAAGCTAGGAAGAGGAAGCCTGGGTCCAAGAGACCTTTGGCTGGGTGGGACCCCCAGGAGTGGAGGTTTGGGTCAGACTGGACAAAGAACATCAGTCAGCCAAAGTGAAAGGAAGTAAAACGGAGAATGAAGGAAGGAAATGAAAAAATATTTACTTTGGCCTTGTGAGATGGAATATAGTATCTGTATTTTCTTTCTTGCTATGTCATAGATGTAAATACATATTTAACTCATTTTCTCTATTTTATATGGAATTTCCTGGTGATGACTAACTTTACAACTCATCTACATGTTACAAAATAGTGAGATGGGATCATGTCAGAAATGAAAAAAAGAATGGACACCATCCAGATGTCTTGAGTTTGGAGATAAACACAATGACTGATGAGACTGGTGTATGCCCCTTGGGGAAGAGGTGAGACCATTTAAAATTAAACGGAGTATAGCTTTATTGGGTTGTGTTCTTCTCTAAGTGTAAATAGAGGAACAAGAGATTAAGTTGAAGCTGGATCACCAAAAAAGACAGACTGCACTGGTTTATGGTTTTTGTTTGCCTTCAGGGAATCTGAATATGTTAACTATGTCTGGAACCATACCAGTCTTAGACATTTCAGTAATGGGAAGAGCCCATCTCACTACAGAGGCTGAAATTCTAGCTACTTGCTTTTCCAGACGCCTTCACTACCAGGGAATAGTGGATGACCTAAAGTCTCCAAGTGGACACCTCCTGCCCCAAACGTTACATCGGAGGTTAAATGTTAAGAAGCAGAGAATGAAGAGATGCCAGGGAGCTGGCAGAGAGGACAGGAGGGCAACAGCCCTGGGTTTCCATGAGCTGAGAGGGCAGGAGTGCCAGCTAACATCCAGTGTCCAGCTACAGGGTTCTGCTGTCCTCACCAGACTGGCTTTGTAACGCATGGACTCCTGTGTTCTGGCATCTGTCTGGCCGCCCTTGCTCCTGTCCAATACCATTTCAGTAAATTTCATTTCTGCCTAAGTGTGCAGTTTAAATATGTCATTGGTTTCTATTATTATAAACTAAAAACCTTGATAGATATAGGTGGATATGATCTCATTTTCTCAAAAAGAAATAGAAGTTTTAGAGGAGTGAAGTGACCTATGAAATAAGACATAAGAAAAGAGTGGCAGGGTTGGGTTTGGATCCAGGCCTGCTTTGTCTCTCTTTACTCTTTTCATTCTAGCACACAGCAACACCAGAAATTACAGGTACCTCGCCCCGCCATGAAGGAAAACCACTCAGATCGAAGATGCTGTTACATTAATGTAGAGAAATGGCATGCCCAACATTTTAATGGAAGAGTAGGAAAAATCTTTTTTTTTTCCCTGCAACATTTCCCAATTCTGCTTATCAGAATCAACCACTAGAGTGGAAAGCAATGGAATGCAATACCTCCACCCTCTTCAAAACAAAATCTGCTTCTATTTTCTGCCAGAACATGCCGGAAAAAAAATATTCCAAAGAAAGCAAAGTCAAAGTGCGGTATCTTTTTTTTTTTTATCTCCTGCTATAAAGTGGAAACAATCTTTTGAATAATTAATTGACCAGAGGGACATAAATCTAGGGAGATGGGTTCCTGGCTATCACTGAACAATTGTGGGAGGGACAGAAACACAAGCTCACAAGAAGTTGGAGTTGGCTTGTGCTGCTTCTGATTAGAGCACCAGGCCTCAGAGACCTTGGGACTGGTTGTGTCTTGCACACAGTCAGCACCCAATAAATACTTACTGAATGAATACATCTTCGCTCTTCCTGTTAAGAGTTCAAAATCATCTAGCCTGGGTCCTAAGAATATGGAGAATCTAAAATAAGTAAAGAAAAATAAAATAAAAGAATAAAAATGATTTTCATCCTTTTGGAGTCTAATGTATCTTTCATTCACTTTTGTTAGTGTCTCAGATTCTATGCACTGATATTGTTAGTGCTGAAGATGAGAGCTGTAAGCAAATTAAGCTTGCCAACAGAGCCAGACTTTCTTTCTAGATGACCCTAGAAAGCAGGGAATTCCAGGGACAAGGAGGAAGAGCTCTGCCCCAGAAGTGAAGGTGTTTTCAGCCACTGATGCCTGTCTGCTTCCAAAGAATATGCACTGGTAGAATCAGACATGCTATTTTCTTATCCCTGAACTAAAAAGAAAGAAAAGAAAAACCTAGCATTCTCTGTGTCTAGGACTCCCTTCCCATGCCTGTGGCGGTGGAGAGGGGGACACATTTATATCAGATAAATATTTTCATTCTCTCCAGCATCAACAGTTAGTGCCTCTGAAGATACACCTAACACCGGCCCTGCACCTCAAGCTCCCAACTCCTTTTTCCTGTCTTTTCACCAGAGGCATAGGGTAGGCAGAATAGCAGGCCCTCAACCTAATCCTTGGAACCTATCTGCAATATGTTAGCTTACCTGGGAAGAGACTTTTCAGCTGTGATGAGGGTAAGGCCCTCAAAATAGGGAGATTATTCTTGAATATTCAGGTGTGTCCAATATTGTCACAGTAGAGTGGTCTCTCTCTTTCTCGCTCTCTGTCTCTCTCTCTGTCTGTCTCTGTCTCTGTCTCTCTGTCTGTCTGTCTGTCTGTCTGTCTGTCTGTCTCTCTCTCTCTCTCTCTCTCTCTCTCTCTCTCTCTGTCTCTCTCTGAAACAGATCCTTCCCTCTTGTGCCTAAAAAAGAATGCCACCCATGGACACCTTAATCTCTTGAGACATCAGACTTCTGACCTTTAAAACAGTAAAATAAAAATTCATGTGAAAATTTGTTACAGCAACAATAGAAAACTAATATAAACCATAAGCCTCCACTGAGAGTTAGTTACTCTCTGCTGTTCAAGTTCCTTTAGAAATGAGGTTACAGGCAAATCAAGGGAAGTGAGCCTGCTTTTGTTACTGGCTATTGTTTGTCTTTACACTTTCTCATTTCCTGACTGTCTACAAAAACCGCTACCTCCCTCTCTCTAGGGTGATTCCAGCATTGTCTTTCCTGTGTGACATTCCTCCAGTGTAAGTGGGCCATTGGCTTTTGGTTGTGGTAGCTTCTTCGCTGTGAATCATGGTTGCTGAAACTGGTCTGGAGGCTGGAGGTCACCTTGCTCAGTGCTATCCAGAGATACCCAGAGAGTTCAAACGACTTCCCCAGGAGCACAGCAAGCTATTTCAGAGCTGAGACTCTAAAACTGGTCACTTGGCCTCCAGTTCAGGACTTGGTTTACATTGGAGTTTCCAGCCCTGAATGTGCGTAGAGACACTGAACGAGTTTTTTATAAATACACTGATGACAAACCCAGGATTTCTATCAGAAATCTTTATATTATT
Source organism: Solenodon paradoxus (assembly GCA_004363575.1). NCBI lineage: Eukaryota > Metazoa > Chordata > Mammalia > Eulipotyphla > Solenodontidae > Solenodon > Solenodon paradoxus. The sequence goes on along the minus strand of RJWH01003795.1, from coordinate 9,333 downwards.
ATTATTATTATTATTATTATTATTATTAATTTCAAGAAAAATTCAATAATCACTTTTCAAAAGTGCTTTTACAAGTTAATTAAAGCCTAAATATTTTAAAGCTGTAGATTTAGGATGGTTTTTTTTTGGGGGGGGGTTTCAATGTCAATACATTTCAGATTAATGAAATCTTCCAACTCTCAAGTCACTGTGATGCCATAATGCCAATTCGTCAGATCCCTTATACCTGGTGGAATTATGTTGTAAACTGTTGCACTTTTTGAACGGACTGGGTTGACTGAATTCTGTATTCTTGTTTTTTCCTCGCTTGGCAGGGCCATATTCACAAATGTTTAAATAGTCCCCATTTTCATTCTATATGTCTCTCCATGTTTGGCTTCACAATCACTAGGCTCTGTGCCAATGACACCACCCCATCCACACCCACACCTTGTCTTGTGTCCAGTTTCCGAGGCTCCCTAGTCTTCCCCAACATCCCACCTAGATCAAATTCTGGTACGTAGAGCTGACCTCTGCCCCTTGGTCTTGTTTCTTCCCTTTCCTGAATGCCCTCTACTCCTTCTCCACCCAACTATCAGGCTCACCCCAAATTCCACCTTCCTTCACCATAGTTATGAAGATTTCTCTCTCTTTCACACACATATTCTGTTCATTTTATATCACCTAGTGTATTATCTATATGCATAATATTGCAATTACTTTTTTTCTGCTTTTTTTGGTTTTCTTTCACCTAGAGCGGAAACACTTGGAAGGCAAGGACTGTGTTTCTGTACCTGCTCAATGCCTAACATGGTGCCTTGTACACACAGCACTCAGTCTGACCCAGTTGGGTGGTAGAGAGGTTGACCTTCTTAGCATGTCATTCCCAGAAGGCATGTTTCAATTCTACTCTTGCCCAACATGCTCTGGGCACTCAGTAACAACTGAGCAGTGTTAATCCAGTCAAACCCCTGGAGGCTCAGGGCACATCCTACCAGGAGACATACAGACCTGTGCAACTCAGCTTGTTGGTGCAGATGTTTTGACTTCAGCTCGTTCATTCCAGTGGAGTCATAATCTGGTATAGATTTTTCATCCTGAAATTACCAGGCCTATAGTTGTTTAAACACTTCTATCTGAAAAATGTCTTCCCGTGTGTTCACTGCCTAGTAAAGAGAAAAACGCTGACTAAAATGTTTCAGCGTGAGGAGACAGGGTGGGGGAAGAAACTCATCTAAATCCCTTTGCTTGGGTTTATTGTATCAAAAACTTCACAAGAAAATAGACCTTAGTTCTATCTGAATTAAGTGACACATACACAGAAGAGAAACAGGTATAAATCTCCCTTGAAAAATGAAAGAAGTGAACTAGAAAACCCCCAGATTTGAGATGTTTCTGATTCGCTGCATGGACGAGCCAGTCTTCCCCAGATCAGCTACAGAGCGGGCGGTTTTAATTGAAAGCAGGTGCCCCTCCCCACCCGCCATGAGTGTGACTCATCAACTGTCCCCCAGGCCAAATGTTTCACAAAATACTCTGCGTTACCATGGCAACATATGCCCTCACTTGGGTGTGGTTAGACTGAGTACTACCGCTTTTGTTTTTTGTGTTGTTTCTTTTTTGGTATCTGTTCAACTAGTTATAAACTTGAAACATTAATCACAGGAAGGGGTCATTTGGCACCGGAGAGCTGTCACATAGCCATGCAAGAAGCAAAGAGGAAAAAGGGTGACCCAAAGTAACACAATTAACTTTTTCTCAAGAACTGTTTAGTATATGTCTCTGCTGTGACTTTAGCAGGTCAACAACTTGCAGTTGATAGGAAATAAAGATACTGGTCATTACTCTTTCTACGAAGCACCCTTTAATCTGCACTTATTATCACTCCTACTTTACAGATGAAGTCATAGAGACACCCGGAGCTTAAGGATCTACAACTGGTAAGAAGAGAGCCAGGATTCAAAGTGAAGCAGCCTGATTCCAGGACCCCACACTCTGAATCGCTCTGACTGTGGAGACCTAGCTCAGGTTTTAGGAGAGGAAGATCCTCGCACATCATTGTTTTGTTTTGCCAACTTGAGTTGACGTTTTATCAAGACCTTAAGACTAAAACAGGATAGATTTCTAATTTGATAGTTAACTGCTCAGTAAGCAAAAACTGAGGAGTAGTCGAGATGGATCTGCTCAGCTGGTTATACTCCACTTACGGACACATGGAGAATGTTCTGTTTGGTGCCAATCCAAGCTGAATTCCCCCTTCTATCCAGCAGCCTCACTTTCTTTCACAACCACAGATTCTGCCCATGTTGGCCAACATCTCACAAATCCTGCCCTTCTTCCCAAGGGGGTGTGTGCTGGGGATAAATTAGCACAAGTCCACCACCATTACTGCAGACTCGATTCACAGAACTGATTCTACTGAAAGAGGGCCCTCATGGCCCCCCAAGATAGACTAATGTCTTGAAGAAATGTCCCCACTTGCAAGGGCACCCCATCAGCTGCTTGAATTGCATCAACTCAGGAGGGTTATTAGCTCTGGGTCCAGAGTTGTTATATGAGACTCCAGATGAAAGAGGAGGCAGTGACGCATCTATTTAATGCACGGCTAAAAGTAGAGGTTTACTTGAACCTAAATTCAAAAGCCAACTGAGATTTAATTTAAACACTTCTTTAGGCACTGAAGTGATTTAAGTATTCTGTTGCTGCTGGCTAGCAATTTCCTTAATTCTAATTTGGGTCATTAAAGGTAGCAGGACATTCTTCTGGGCTTAGAGCATTATGCTGTGTCATCTTGCCAACTCGGTGTGCCACGGTAAGCCAGTGCACTCGGCCTCACCATCAGCTTGGAGAGATTAGAAAAATGTGATGGCCAGAAACCATGTCATTGTCAGACTGAGGACCCTGCAGCTGGGCTGCCTGGGCATATACCCCACCGCTATCGTTCACTAGCTATGAGATAGGACAAGTTGCCTTTCTTCTTTGTCCCTTGGCTTCCTCATAGTCAAAGTGGGGTAGTGCTAGTTCCTACTTAGGATTGTTGCAAGGGTCAAAGAAACTAGTTCATGCCAAGTGCTTGTAATTGTTCCCATGGCCTCTTGCAGCACATTTCAATCTCGGATTTAAGAACTTGCCATTCTTTGAGTTTGTAGTATGCCCACTTGAGCTCAGCCTGCCCTTTCAAATATGGTATGTGGGGGACATCAGTTTTTGGCTGACTGGGACACCACTAAAGCCTTACTTAACTAATTCATCTCTAGTTTGTTCACGTTCAGTTTTTCTAAAGTATTTACAGCCCAAGGGGCCTTTCCAGAATGTTGGAATTCTACCAGGGCAAAGTCAAGCACAATCTCTGTATGAAAGCAATTCTGATAACAGATCTAACCAGCACCTGCATCAAACTCGCCATGAGGATGGGGCTGGGACAGGGGTGGAGTTCATAGACTATAAAGCCACCTTACTTGCTATGAATGTGCTAATAGAGCAATGATCAGCTCTAATGACTAGGACCCAATCCAAGGGGACCCAATTCTTATCATTTTAATTCATAATACTCTTCAAAGAGGGGTGCAGCTTGTACCCTACGTTCCCTCAGGAATTTCTAAAAAGGAGGGCTCAGGGGTAGCAGAGGGGGGACAGTGCAGGGGGAAGGTATTTCTCTTGCAGCTTCATTTGTGACAGCAAAACAAAATTATTTTACTTGGATTATATATTTACGTGAGGGTCTTTGTGGAAAATACTTCCAAGGAGGATAAGCAGCTGAGGTTCCCCAAATTACTCCTTTGTTACTGTCATTTCTCTCTTTCCCTGCTCAATGACAGGCAGGTTTAGTTACATCTAGGATTTACATTATTTATATTTTAAGAATACTTTGAGCATTTCATATCTTCCCACTCCCCCTTCCCTAATGGGATCAGTGAGGTTCCCTGGAGTGTTTCAAAACTAGCCTTTGGATGTGTTAGAAAAGGGAAAAGACAAACCACAGATAATTAACCAGAGCCATTTTCCTGGTTTAAGAACGTCCTTAGAATTTCCAGCTAAACGTCCCAGTATGACAGGCATGTAAATTCATTCTTGTCCAATAGTGTAGAACGTTTCTGGAAAATGAGACAAGAACTGCTAGGTGGTATGATTACTACACTCCACTTCAGTTCCAGGAGTTAGGAGGTGATGTGGCTGCAATGACTTTGCTTTTGCTGGGTTCTGGCTTCTCAGCCTCTCTACTTCGGAAGGGCTACAACACACACATGGTGGCTTCGCCTGTCTGGCTGTGGTACTGGTGAGATGTTCTGTGCACCAGGCAGCAGCTAACTGAATGCCTCTGAGCTGGCATATCACAGGTAAGTGAAGAGAGAGTGCCCACGGGGACAACTCCAATGCAGTTCGTCTATTGCTGCTGTGTAGGAAAGATAGCTGGGCATATTCAGACCTTCCCATATTTTCAAGAGAAGCCAGAAATTCATGTTGATATATCAAAAGTCCTGACTTTTAAGGTTGATGAGTTACCAAAATGTCTTTTTAAAAGACTGCATGGATGAGCAAACATACAGGCTCTTCATTCACTAAGGACACCAGCTGCACATTTGCTTCTGTCCTTTCACGGTTGGGTGACTTTGGAGCACCCCTCATAACAAGTCATGCTCCATCATGGATCACTTGCCCTGGGTTCCCACTGGCCCGGTTGTCGGTTTCATTGTCTCATTTCATTCCCCACAAGAACACGCTGGCTTAGGGACTAGTGATACCGTCATGTACCAAAGAGTAAACTGAGTCTTGAAGAGTTTAGGTAACTTCCCCAAGGCTGCACAGCAAGTTCTTGATGGGGACTTGTCCTGGGACAGCCAGTGATCCCAGAGAAGGTTGGGACCCCACTGGCACCTGTCCAATGACTCAGGCTTCCAGTGAGCGCAGTTCTCAGACTGCGCGCAGTGAGACATTCAAATTCCATGTTGTCAGATTCCAGCCACTCAAAATACAACTTGTATTTAATTCTTTTTCTTTAGTAAAGGTTAGTAGTGTTAGAGATTTGCCAATAAATATCTAAAGCAGTGATTTACAAGTCACCGTGAAGCAATTCCATGCCCCAGATGCCACTGTCTGAACTTGCAAAAGTTGGCAAAAAGAGTCTTATGAGTGGCTGCCGAACACAGGGAGGAGTGAGGGGAAAGGTAAAGCACAGAGGACTGTGGGATTTTTGTTTTCGCCTGAGAGTAGTGAGAACTTGAGAGTGTGAAGTGGGTGGGAAGACAGTATGGGCTTTCACCAGAGCCAGTTTCCTTTTTTTTTTTTAATTACTGAGAGCAGTGTATGGTTGCCAAGCAACTGTAACCAAGTTACTACATTAGTGGTGAAAATAACACACACACACACACATACACTCTACACTATCTTTCCACCCAATGATCCCTGACTCATTTTCACCAGTCCTTAAACCATCATTCACAGATCTGCAGCAGCTATGATATCATTGTTTCTCCCAGTGAGCCGGAGGGACAAATCATGTGAGTGGTATGTGCACGTGCACATGCGTGTTATTGTGAGAAATGAGGCAAGACAGCTAAAAAAGGAGTCAAACAAATTTAATCCACTTCTCCAGCAGGTTAACAGGATATTCTGATAACTTATAATAGAATTACTATGTATTAGGGGAACTGATGACTGGCTTCACCAGTCTGCCGTGGGGGTGCAATGGTTACTCACCCACGCTCTGGCACCAGACTGCCTAGGCTTGAAACCCGATGTCTTTACTTACTAGCCACATTTTCTTGAATGAATTGTCCAGCCTCCATAAGCTTCAGTTCCCCCATCTATATATTGGAGATAACAGACCATACATTGTAGGGTTATTAAGTGAGTTAAAATAGATTAAATGTTTAAAGCAGTGGATGGTACATAACAAATACCAACTTTATTATCATCATCTCACCCAATGAAAATCACAGGTAACTCAAAAATGCTGACTCCATCAAAAGGAAATGATTCTCAAAAAGGATGATGTCACCTCTAGAAAGTGTCTGGAAAATTTACAAGTGTATATTTTTGGTTGTCACGGATTGACAGGTACCACCAGCACTCAGTAACTAAGGTTAGGATTAGACTTAGATTCTAGATGTTCTACAATCAGGGCCAGTGATCAGTGCAATGGTAAATTGCTCATGTCCTATAGAACTTTATATAACTTTTCAGTCTTCATGTAGATAAAAACTTTAATTATGATTATAGGAAACCAGACTCTAATTCTGTTTTATATACAATGTAAAGCATTTTTTGTACAGCTTGACTATAATTGAATTCTCCAGAATGCAACTGTCATGTAAATCAAGTGAAACTAAACTTCACATTATTCAAAACCTTCCCAGGAATTGTTCCCATTTTAAAAATTAGATGAATAACGCAAATCTTAGTTACCTACACAGTAGGCCTCTACCATCCCATCTCTCCAGTTATTTCAATCACAGTGATTCTATGTGCACTTGCAAGATTCTTATTCCATCATTATGTCTTCTAAGGTAGCTGTGGCTGAGAAATTACATATCAGAAGTGGTAATGTTTTATTATAAATTACTTCTCTTCTATTTCTCCTTACATGTCTGGGCATTAGGTGGGGGTTGTTTTTTAAGCTATATATGTAGATGTTATTTTCTATTTCAAAGGAGCAAAGGGAGCATTATAAAGCATTTGTTAGGAAGGAGGGTGGTGGACCATGAGTGATGAAAGGCCATACTCACAGGGACCACAATAAAAGAGGATTCATTAAGTAAAAAAATATTTAACTAGTCAAAAGTTATTAAATATGTCACCTATGTTGGTACCTGATATGACAAATAATGTTCCCCGCAAAGATGTCCATATCCTAAGCCCCAGAACTGATGAATATACTAGCTACCACATCAATGGGAAATTAAGGCTACAGATGATTTAATATTACTAATCAGCTGACCTTGAACAAGGAATTATCCAGGTGTGCCCAATGGAGTCAGCAGAGTCCTTGAAAGCAGAAAAAAGGCTGCAGAGTGAGAGTCAGAGGAAAATGTGACATGAAAGTCACACAGAGATGCAACGTTTCTTGCTCTGAAGACAGAAGAAAGAAGCCACAAGCCCGGGAAGAGCCGTGGCCTCCAGAAGCTGGAGAGAGCAAAGAAATCAGTTCTCCTGTGGAGTCTCCAGAAAGCACTACAACCCTGCTAACACCCTGAGTTTAGCCCAGTGAGGTCTGTGTTGGATTCTAATCTACATATATTAAGAGAACAGTATCTTTGTGTTGTTTAAACTGCTCATCTTGTGGTCATTTGTTACAACAGCCATGGAGAACCAATATGCCTGAAAATGTGAGCTAGTGTTAAATGGAATAAACAGAATTCACTGAGTTTAAATTTGGGTGGGCTGATCAAGAGTGTGGATTGGTGCTACTGGTGCCTCAGCATAGACAAGTTAGCTAGACCCGTGAACAAATGTCAGGAGACTTTGGTACCAGGCCCAGTCCCACCACAAACTTGCTATATGAAGTTATAAGAACCAGTCATCTCTGGTGAGCCCTGGTGGAGCAGCAGTTAAGTCAATTGCTTCCAAAGGAGTGCAGCTCATATACCCCTGCGTTGGAGGTTGAGGGGTGGGGGTGACATACAACCAGTGTGAACAATTAAATAAAAATAAATACATAAAAATGCTTCTTCCCCCTCTCTTTTCCTGCCTGAATCTTTTCTTAAAAAAAAAAAAAAAATCAGTCATCTCTCTGGTCCTCAAGTTTTTCCATTCAGATAGCAGTATTTACAGAGCAGCTACTGACCTGGGTATGGGCTGGGCTTTATGTAGTCAAAAACTGAGACTTTGACCACTCTAGAAGAGAAGGGGCGTGATCGGATGCTATCTGATGTCTCATTCAGCTTTAACAATCTCCCAGTCTCAGTACAATTTAATGCTACCTTTTATGCATGTGTGAGCTCATTTTTTTCAGATTGCAAGAAGTTTGTTACATGAAGTTAAATGACTGAAAACATCTCTCTAAAATAGTGAAAGAAATCACAATCTCAATTTACCTCAATTCAAAGCATCTCTTAAACTGTACTTTCTTTTTCCAAATTTAAGGTATTGCTTAATTCAATTACATTTAATTTTAATCTGTTGTCCTTCCTACCCCATTCAAAATAATCAGTCAGCACCTACTCACACTCTCTTGATAACAATTACTTATTTTATAATATCGGTTTTGCGTTACCTTTAATTTACATGTATAGTTTTCGGGGTTTGTTTTTTGGTGGGGAGGTATAGGCAGGAATGAAGGCAAGTAGGCAGGTGGACAGAAAGAGAAAGAGAGGAGGAAGAAACATTTTATTTTTATTTTTATTTAATTATTCACATTGGTTGTCCCCGCCACCCTGAACTTAAGCCCTGGTGGGGGGTGTGGCTTGCTTCTTTGGAAGTGGTGGATCTAACTGCTGTTCCACCAGGGCATGCCCAAAATAATTTTAAATGAGTATGTTTTAAGACAAAATTGAAATTCTTAAAAATAATAGAAATAATAATAGAATAATAATAGTAGAAATAAATAAGGGAGGGAAAAGAAAAGAGTAGAGAGGAAAACGAATTGGAAGAAATAAAAAGGCTCAGCTAAGCAAAATGCAATTATGGTGGACAGGATTAGGAAGATTTGAAAGAACACAAAAAACCAAAAAAAAAGGAAAAAGAAGGAAGAGAAATGTGGTAGGAAAACCTCAAGGAGGAGACTAAGGCAACCTCTCTTTCCAGCTGTAAACTATTTCATATTGGTTTATTCCAGTTCCATACCCCACAGCCCTCTTTGGCTTCTTTTTGAATTGTATTCGACAACGCACACCAGGTTCAATGGGCCTCTGATGCCCCCTGCAGGTCCTCAAAGCAACTTGCTTTTTATTAATGTAGCATTTAGGACTATAACCTTTATACAGAAACTGGTGTCCAACAATTAGAAAAACTAGAGGTTTCAACAAAGGTATGTTTCTGGGAATGTTATTGAGATTATGCTTTGTCATTTTCCGTATTTGTTAAATGAGAGATATCACCATATTTTATAAAAACCGATAGTAGAGTTTGGTGTGATTTAATTAAAACGCATAAATCTTATCAGAAAGACCTGATTTTGAATTCCTGCTCCATAACTTAACTATATGACTCTGGAAAAGCTCATTAATCTCTCAGAGCTGTTTCAAAATCAAGACAGACCTTAGAGGGTTGATGAAATGAGATGTTATGAGTATAAAGTACCTCATTCAGTAACTAATAGCTGAGAGTTCTTTGATCAGTGGTAGATTTTATACCTCATCTCAAAGGGAAAAATACATTGATCTTTTGTTAAGAGTTCTATATATTCCTTGGGATTCC